>JAGFML010000093.1:0-136817 GCA_021030945.1 Pyrenula aspistea
CGCTCGCCCTCCACCACGACCACGACCCCCATCTACTCCCCGCGTCAATAAACCACTTCAGCCTAGCTAACAACCCCCCCCCCCCCCCCCCCCCCCCCCAACCACCACCACCAAAAATGCACAGTCTCCCTCTCCATCTCCCTCCCTCCTCTCCTCGCGAAACAGTCCTTCCTTCCTCCTTTCTGCCTCGTCGCAAATCAACCCTACCAAACCCTCACTATACCCACACTCCACGAAGAACTCTTGCTTAGATCGAGGGATTTTCCTAGTAAGAATATTGTGTTCGCAGGAATAATAGGAAACGGGCTTATTAGGAAGGGGACGAAAGATTGTTTCCGTATCTCGGCCTTTATTCTTTTCGTTGTGTTATTGTTATGGAAGGCTTGAAGTTACATTCACCGTAATGTATTCGTCAGGGTAAGCAATCCAGCTTTAGTTCGCTGTGTCTTTTATCGAGGGTTTACTGCAATGTCATCAAGCAACAGAGAATGAATGGTGTGATTACTGAAAACACGGCACTACGGACAACATACAAGAGGCCCCCACGGCCATGAACAGAAACTTTCGAATGCCCAATCTCCAGACTCATCCCGTCCTCGTGTTACGCCTTCGCGGCCATGAATATCAATTTGCACCACTCCCCTTATTGGACTCTTTCAATGTGTCAGCCTTATGCATCACCTATCCCCATACTCTCTTCACATCGACTCCCTCACATGTGGGATCGTCTGGCGGTGCTGCACCAATGACCCAGGCCAATGTCTTATGCTCGTTGACTGTGCCAACCGATTTGCACACAAACCACCGCTGGAACCCTTTGAAGTTGAGGAGACTTGCATCAAACGAAAGGTTTTGGCCAAATTTGCTCACGTTCTCATCGTGGATCACTGAGAACGCGAGATTGCTGACAGGGTCGAAGGAAAAGTCAAGACGGGGCGTGCCATATGCAATCGAGATGAGCGTGCCGTTGGGGGCTGTGGATGAGAGCATAGTAGTCTGGTTGGAAGTTTGGTGGTCATCGGTGGTCGCCGGTGTCTCCTGCGGCTAATATTAATCCATGTATTCACAGAGATATAGAGTTTAGCGAAAAAGACTCGACGACTTCCAAAGCAACATTTCACACAAAGAATCATGGGCTGTGATTTGCGATCGGTTGCTTATATCGAGAGTTTGCTGTACTCACCATGAGGAAATTCGTGCCAAAATCGGTGTATTCACCCTCAAGGTGCATGACACATAGTGCGGTAGCAAAAGACTCTTTGAGAGAGGAACAAGCTTTCAGGCGAGCACCATCCAGAGCCGGGGATGCTGGAGCCACGAGTTGCAGCTGGAAAGCGTCGGAAGCATTGACATACTGCCGGGCAGAGGTGACATGAGAAGTGAGGAGCGAGGAGAATCCAAGGAAGCCGTAGGTGCTGAAGAAATGCATTGTTGCTGGGTCTCGAGGTTTGAACGGACAGACCAAAGGCCAAGCGAAAAAGGTAAGGTATGGTGGGAGAGTAAGGTTGCTTGAAGCAAAGCAAAAGCAGAGAAGAGCGGTGTGGGTTGTATGGATACTGCTTAAGCTCCGATCCTGAGCGAATTGATGCAAGTTGAAAGATGTTTGTAGAGAGAAAAGAGTGAAGCGAAGATGGGCAATGAGGGGAGGTAAATAAGGTCGTTGAGTGGGAGGCACCTACCCGTTGTCGGTGCCAACTACCGCTGATGCTTGATGGCAGGAAGGTGCGACGATATCAAAGGCAAGCCGCGCTGGCTTACGGACGGAAGGTCGGTGGTGGTTGTAGTCGCAGGCAGCTGTTGCCCTGAGCCACGGGTCCACTATGCCTGCTCGAGCCGAAGAGCGACGAAGGGAAAGATACGAAATTTCGAAGGAAGTACGTGAACTGTCGGTGAAGAACGTGAAGAGGGTATACCATAGGTAACAAAGTCTGGCAATGATCGATACAAACAAACAAGGCCTCTGCGAAATATAAGGTCTTCTCCCGGAACCGGTGCCGGGTACGGAAAGGTCGAATAACCCAATAAAGAGCTGGCAAATAGATTGCACAGAGCAGAGAAGAACACTTATACTCTTAATACATCCCCACAACCCTCCCCCCCTGTAGCTCTCCTATCTCCACCCCCTCTTTCGAAGTTGATATGTCCAACCCCCTGTATCAGTGTCGACCTTTCGGACTCTTTCACTCTACCGGGCTGTTTGATATCTCTGTTTGTGCAGTCTTTACGCGTTTTGGTGAACTGACCATCCCCGCTGCGCTGCACGTGTAAAGGGGGTTCCTCAAGGGCAACTCAGCTGTCGTCCGCTGCCCAGCAACTTGAATTCGGATTTTTTTTGCATGGTCTACGTTTTTACTTTGATTTTGATTGACGGCCAAAACCGTTATCTATAGAAAACTACCCAACGTTTTGGAATAAATCTAGCAATTTATTCTAGCCGCTTAGTGGTGTCTGACGGCCCAGTGGCGCGATTTATTGGTCGAGTGCCCGCGTGGTCGTGAATGGTTCTAAGCATCGGGAGCGGACAGACAAACTGGCGAGGGACTAGCGGGTTGGATGCGCCATCTGCGAACAAGGACAGGACAAGTTCGAAGTGCAGAATCCTCCGAGGAGGGCCAGCAGAGGAGAGATACAACGCCTCTGATGTTGAGATGTGTTCTATGATGTGCTTGTAAGTGCGATCTTTGTTCTTTTGGTTTAAGGGTTTTCAACGTCTGATAGGACGTAGAGATATTTCAATGTCGATGCTTGCGGTCAAAGAATGGGAGGATAAAGAAGAGTCGGGAAGAAGTGTGGTTGCAGAGTTGGCTGCGCAAAATGAAAATATGTTCGAAGTCTCTAGCGTATACTAAGAGAGTAAATACACCCCAAACGCCTGCTGTCGGAAGCCACAAATCGTCTACTCCCACAACACTTAATTTTTGTCACTTCCTGTCCTCTTTTTCCCCATCCCAGGATCCACATTGCGCGGCCCAACTAGAAGTCTTGAGCCTACGGCATAATGATTGAATCATCTCGTTCCAGATGTCCAGCTTTTGCTAAAGTATCGTCTTTGCTCAGACGCCACCCGCGATCTGCAAGATTAGCTAGCTAGACATCGTCATTAGCACTTCCACAAGGACCGGATGGGGGACGATAAGTACCAAAGCGAAGAAGGCGTAGTTAGCGCCATTCGTCCTTTTGGGATTGCCGTCCAACGTTGTAACGCCTTCCCAATGGACAGCTATATCTTTCACTACAGCCCCCAGAAAAAGATTAATCTTACAATACAAAGACCAAAAATGTTAAGGTCCGAGAAGGATTAAAACGAGCGGCAAAGTAAGAGAAGTTTAGTATGGCGTGATTAGGGTGCGACTTACCATAAGACCACAAGACGATAGATACCTAGAATCAAAGCGTAAGTATAGGAGGAGAGGCGCGACAATTGGGAGAAACGAACATGGTGTAAAAGAGCAAAGGGAGTTATAGTTCGAAAGAAGTCAATCGGAGCTTCTGTCTGCGGTCCAGTCAGAGGTAGCAGTCCCAAGTATTCAAAGTCGGCGTCATCAGCCAGAGCTTCAAGAGTCGCAAATCTTGAGGTGAGCTGACGATCGTATATCTGGAGTGAAAGGGTTCATGTTAGACGCTTCTAGAAGCGTCAAAGGCGGAAAACAAACCGTGATCGTTCCCATTGGCATTACTGGTCCAAGGAGTCGCATATCTGGTAAAGCGGAATACGAGGCGACTTGAACATTTTCACCGTCTTGGCAGCTGCGAGTTCTACCCATGGATCTAAAAGACAAAAGGCACGTTGGCAGGAGTTATCTTGGGGAGGAAGTTGACCGACATTACGTTCTCTATATCTAGCCACTCTTGATATTGCTCATCTGATGCAGCTTCAGCGGGGAAAGGACGATGTCTTTGCGGTATGTAGTATTCTGGATGGGGTTCCGGGGGATCCCCTTTCAGCTTCCATCTAGTATCACTATACGGATCGGGATCCTGACGATCATCATCACAATAAAACGGTAATTCAGCTCAATCCCGATTGTCTGTCTGGCGTATTGCCGAGATCTCCAGTAATTTATCTACATAAAAGTTAACTTAGACGCCCAAATACAAGGAGGCCAAACGTTTAGCTTACTTGAAACGAAGTTTCGATAATATGCCGTATCCGATTCTCCATCGTCCTCATGCGTGAATAGCAGACGAAAATAATCTTTCGTCAGCTCATCTGTTTCGTCCGATAGTCATTCGTCAGCCCTAGCGGCCCAGAAACGAAAATCAGCAAAGGCATCCTCAAAGTGCGAACGGATTTCAGGACGACGACACGATGCATCGATCCAATAGTCCCATCGATAATAAACACCAGTTGCAAGTTGTAAAAGCGTTGACAACCAAATCAGTCCTATATTCATTGCTTCACGACGGGATCCAAAAATTCGCAAACAATAACTAAATTGAACGCGTAAACCCCGTAGCCTGGTTTTGAATGTGTATGGACTTTATAAGAGGACATTCTCTACTGGGCTTCGGCTGGCGTGATCAGACTTCGCACCCGTCCGATGTCGAGTATCTGCCGAAAGACACCAAATCGGCATCGTCTTCATAGGATGCCGTTGTAAATCTGAAAGCCGTTGGTGGTGGCTAGTTTTAGAGTCCTCAGACAAGGAAGGCAAGGTGAAGAAGAGCAGCATCACAACTGATTCAATGTGGAGTATCGAAGCACTATGCGGCCACAGTTCTACTGCAGAGTTAGAGGCTCAGTCGTTTGGAGGGGAAAGATGTTCATGATTGGTACGTCCCAAGTGTTGTATCCCCTCCTCTGTTTCAAAGTACCGCTTGAGAACCTTTACGGTCCTCGGATAGACCGGTGAACCTTCTCCGGGGCTCATAGCCTACTTTGGCTGTACTTCCACCGGGCCGCAGTCCCCGAAACCTCCAACCGATAAAGGGCTATAAGGGGCCGGCCAAGATCTCAGTACAGTTCGTGCTCGTCAATAAGGAGGCTGAATCTCGGTTGGCTTATTTTTATCCCAACTTTCATTGCAAGAGGACGAAATCCATCATCTTGGTCGTGTGAGAGAAGAATTGCATTGCCTACCTTGCATGCAATTCACGTTTCAAAACTTCTCAAGATCACGACAGGGCCTGACAATTTGCGTGGGGCCCTATGCTGGATGCCTGCCCCATAGCCTCCGGCCCTTTCAGCCAGCGCTATCGGCCCCTGAGGACAGGTTCGCTAAGATATTGCGGGCTTCGCGACATTGAGTACCTTAACAACCATCTTGATAGTGCTCTCAAATGTCCTTTCGCGTCGCAGTATGGATCTCCTCTCCTCTGCACTCTGCTCTTGAATCGTCTACAGCCCCCGCGTCAATCATCTGCCTCTGTCGCCGAAAGCAGCCTTGACCCAAGACGAGAATGCACTTCGAGGCGTCCTGAAGTTGGTGGGGAACATTTACTCAGCCTTCAATATCAGATCTTGCTGTCATTCGACGGCTTTGTTGGCTTAAGTAACATGCGCCTCTGTGCATCTGAGTAGCACAAGCTCCGAATGCATCTGCGCTTGAGAGCTATAGGTGAAGCAGAAGCGTAATACGCCTCTCCGGCTACAGGGTCTAGAATTTATACTGAGATGGCATAATTGGAATACTCTGATACGCACGTCAATGAGCTATGCTCGAGATTCGGGCTTACAGGGATGCGTCTACATACGATATACCAGACATTGATAGGAAGGTTGCTGACGGACCATTTAATGGTATTCCTCCAATTCTACATACTGCAGTAACCCGGGAATGGATGACGCTCTATTGCAATGCCTTTCAATAACCACTCCGGCGGTCCAATTCACTTACTCCTTTGTAACACGCATTGCCTTTCTATCGTGCTGGTGACGCCCTCCGTCTTTATGTTGCCTCAGGTATGCAGCATCACCACCACCACCAAGGTTCTTCCAGTTCCAAAGAGTCACCGGGGTAGCGTCTCGATATATAAAGTGGGTCGTTGTGATTTGGGGGACGACTTCACTCTGTGGTGCATCCTCACAATGGGCACCAAGCTGCTTGTTGATCATGTAGAGCCCGGTAACGATGAGATTGTTGAAGTTAGCGGAATCGTCCATGGACAATTAGTCAACCACATAATGTTGTACATTCCGGAAGAGTCGTTTCTGCACCCCTTGCACGCCGTTAAGGTCAGCTTGTCCCTGAAATTACTGTCCAGCCACTGTCGTCACAGATACCAGCCAAAGGAATGTCGACTCCCGGCGCGATGAATTCCATATTCGTTCTACGACACTTGTCCGAGTAACATTTGTGACTGCGGTCGGACGCCGCAACGCACAGAACGAATAGAGAATGCTAGCAAACTCAGTTCAGCGGATCGGGCGCATTTCCGGCTCCAGAGACGACAGGTAAACCACCTTGCCAAGCGTGGACGAATTCTTACCGAGCTGTGAAGGGTGTTCTGGTCTAACGTCAAAAGACACGTTTGTTACGCAGCCCCTCCATTCTGGGTACGGCTGATGCTTAGGTTAGTAAATCATGGCTTCTGAACAGCACAGTCATTGCCAATAGATGTAGCTGAGCGTTTTCTTCCATGGTCGGTCGAAAAGGCTATTTTATGCCATCAGGCAAGAAAGGAAAAGGAGGTGGCTTTATCGATAAGGCGGCGCCCACTTTTGGTTAGCACCGTCGACCCCACCGTCGAAAAATCCTGGACGAAGAAGTACTTGGCGTACAAGACCGAGGGAGCTGATTTCGCGTGCTGGACGCATTTATACGATCTCTCGCACTCTTAATCAAATTATACGAGCCAACCTATCCCTACTGCATCTCTATGTCGTCCACTTCATCCCCTGTTCCCTTCCCTGTTGCCCTCAAGACCACTCTCTCCCTGATCGACCAATTCTCCGCTTCCCTTTCAGAACCTTCGTCCGCCACTGCGTCTCATTCCAACAATGACACTCCATCGCCCCTCCCTCTTCTCTCTGCATCCGCTGCAAGCCTCAAAGCCCAAGTCACCAAACTCTCCTTACTCGCGATCACACCTCCTTTTACCCCGTCCGCAGTCTCTACGATCCTATCGACGCTCAACGACTCTGTGCTGCCTTCGCTAGTGACGGCAGCTTTACTAGTCTCGGAGGAAAGCTTCACAGTAGCTTATCATAAGGAGGTCCAACGCCTATCCAGGACGACTTTAAAGGATCTAGGCAGTCTGGTTGAGCTCGTCGGGAAGCGGAAGGGTGACCTTATCGAGGTGGAGAAGAGTCATCTTACAGAATCGACAGGAAAAGTCTGGGAGGATTGCGATGAGCTGGTTTCCCTTACAAGTATTGGCGTTGCGGGCTTTGTGGCGAAAAAAGCCGGGGAGTTTCTTGCCCTAGTGCAGGACGCAGTGAAAGAGCTGGAAGAGTGGGAACCTGAAGGTGACGATTATGATGAGGTATTTGACGACTTGGGCGGTTCCGATATAGAAGAGGACGAAAATGAGGGAGTGGATGACGACGACAGACATGATGATGCAGAGTTACTGGCACACAAGGAGGCTACGTTGAAGGTGCTGAGGAGAGTACCTATGTGCATGCATGTGGTGCTCAAGAACAAGTTGCAGAAGAGCTCTGGAGACACTACCAACGAGGTACAAGCCCAAATGCTTGATGAGGTGCTGGGAAGGTACCGGCGCATATCAGAGATCGTTGACGAGGCGGTAGGGACGCTGCAAGAAGGAGACGCTAAGGCATGCCGTACGCACACACGATCGGTACAAGAGATAACGCTCGAATTGGTAGAATCGATGTTGCGTCTCAAGAATGCAGAAGGGGGAGATCAGAAAGAGGATGCTCAGGAGGTGAAGAAGGCGGAAAAGTACATTTTGAAAGCCAGGGACTTTATCAAGGCTGTTGGCTTAGACGTAGACAATATAGCGCAGGAAATCCCTCGCCAAGTAGAAAACAATAGATGACTACCTGACGCAAGATCTGCATCACCATCATGACCTCGGGCGACATGCCCAGCCTGGGGCATTATGAAAATGGCCCCTGACACCGTTGAAACCATACGTCATTGGGATCTGAGAGTTGGTCCACACCAAGAATCATGTAGGGAAGAGGCTTTAGACGCCTGAAATTAGACTCTTTGTTTCGCAGTGTTAGAGCTGTGCCGTCCCCAGGAAATCATCTACAGGCAAGACAATGCCAGAGAATAAATGCATGTTTGAGTATTGGAACGGAATCTTCAAGTAGAAGCCGGAGCGGAAGTTGGAGCAAAATGGCCGGCCCGCCAAGGCTTGGCTGACATAAGGGTGCGCATCCGAGCAGCGCCGGGAGAAACTCGCTTACCCACGAGATTGCCATACGTAAACACGAGCGCCCGGACTGGGGCCTCGAGTCCTGATTCAAACATCATCACTTTTCACATCGCAGCATTTTCCGTAATCGAAGATCTGCTCTCCACCGCTCGGCGCCCTAAGCTGTGGCTCAGATGGCATTCTCCTCCACGCTCTTTCCACCTCGATAGCTGTGATCGCTACTATACGCCGCTGCCAGTGTCCGCCCATGTCAGACCAGCCGGTGAACGAGAAGTCAGTCGCGGATGGCTCGGCTGACTATGAAAGCCACGGACCTGCGACGAATGGACATGCACCACCGCCTACAAAAGAATCCGATTCAAGCGAGTCGTCAAATGCTTCGAATGAGCCTCCTCCTCCTCCTCGCATGTCCGAAGCCGACCCCCCTCGTTTATCAATAAACCAAGCTCGCATATCTTTGAACCAAGCCCCAAGAAATACGGCATTCAGGGTTGCAAGCGACGAGGAAAGCATATCTCGCATTGGTGGAAGGCGCACGTCGGAATGGGTCCGAAGGCCAGCTCCACCACCGCTACCGTGTAATCTGTATGAACACAAATTATCAATTACAATATTCTGGTTCTTGATCTTGGCGGAATCCTGCTTCATACCCATCTCGTTCTATTATGGGCTGTGGTTTGGAACAGATCTTAATCATGGAGCGCGTACGTCTAGCTGTCAATTGCCTTTGTCTATTGCGAGCGCTAACGTCTACGTTGTTCAGTATTCGCCATTATCACCTCCGTTTTCGGCTTTATCACTGGCTATGAATACACAATCCGCGGCTGGAGGCTCCTCAAAAAATCTCCAGAATACCGACCACGAGGCTCACCACGGTGGGGTCTTGATACTGTACAATGGTCTCTCTCGCTCCCATATTTCTGCATGACTGTTATCCTTATTGCTGGCTCCATTCCACATGAGCCGCTAGTCCGCGTCCTCGCTATCCCGCTCCCGATTGGGTTTATTTTGCTCGGAGTTTGGCTTTATGCTAGTGCCATAATGTACCAGTTCAGGCTTCCGACCCCGATACGACTAAGCAGTACGCCCAAGGGTGTCGTTGCGCCGCCGCTTGTGTACCATATTATCGAGGATGTGGTGGCAGTGGATGGAGGTGGGAAACTGCGTTTCCGAGATGCCCTGCACGATCGATTTGAAGCAAGCCCGCGTTTCCGGAGAATGTTGTGGCATCTGACCAACTTTTGGGGTCTACCAACGGCTTTTATGGGTGCGATACTCTTGGCCCTGATCTTCACCGTACGGAAAGAAGTCGCATATGGTCTGGGATGGGGCGTTCCCACGATTTGGGCGGTGATCTGGACTGTGATTACAATTATCTGGGTCAAGGCAGAACTGAAACTGGAGCACGAGAAGTGGGAAGCAGAAGGAGGAGGCATTAGATTTGGCAGGTCGCTCAGTCTGCCGGTTAGTGGCTGGCACTTGCCGGAAGAGGAGCGAAATCGAGGGTGGAGGGGAAAGATCAGGGGCTGGCGTTTGAATAATCCGCGACCGTGATGGCATTCGTGAACCTTGGTTTCTCCATGTGATACCCAATTTATTGATCAACTTGTATTTAGGCAATGGATATACAAATTTAGGTGGAAGCACGTGACGAGACTCAGAGACAATGGGTTTGCTCAGCGTTGGAAGTGCACTATATTCCTAGATGGGCAAGTCCTGTACGTACACACGAACTCCGAAACGGTCATTTTTTGGACCAAGGTCGTGCTGCACGAATTAAACCCTTTTCTCGCACGCCTAAAATGCTTGTGCCACCTCGCAGATCCATACGCCCGTAGAGCTCCTCAGCGGCACAGCCGTAGGATTCCATCACTTTCCTGATCCGAGCAAGCAAAGCATGCAGACTGCAGCGTGACGGCACGAGAGCCTCAAGATTTTTGGGATTAGTGTCTTGGCTTCAAGGGGCGACATAAGCTTAAGCTTACTCGAGGTAGGTGGGCCGTATGACAGGTGCCACCACATCCACGCCATCCATGGCTGAGTTGAACTCGTCGGCAACCAAAGATGTCTTTCGTTTGGTCTTTCTTTTGGGGGGATCACAGCTCATAACTATCCAAGGAATGTCTCGCTCTTGACGTTATTGGATACAAGTTATCAAGCGTCGTGGAACGACTGTTTGCACCCCGACCAATCGTCCCGAAACCGAACAAAGGCGCGCCGTCGATTCGGTCCAGGATACCCTGTACCGCCCCCAAAGTCCGCGACGAGTCAATTTGGTCTCGGAAGGGGCGCGATCCTCGTTCGAGACTGTGGCTCAGACACATCAAGGAAGACTGCAGCACCATGCGCCATGGGATCGTCCATCTATATCTCCGAGAAGGCGAGCGACCGTTGACGCCGCACGAGGGTAGGCCCGGTTACTAATGCATTTCATATGGACCTAGTAAGGAGGGTACTTCTGCTCACTTGTTTCTTTTTCTCTCTTTTCTCATTGCAGTGAGAGTATGTATTCGACGTTTTCGATTCTTTTCTCTCACGCATCTTCCTCGTCGTCATGACCGCATACACAGGTCTCGAAATCGATGACCAGGACTCGGAAAAGCAACCCACCCTTGGTAAGAGGTTCTCAAGATCGAGCTTACGATCACGAATTTCATCGACCAAATTCAACTACACCCCTACATCGCCAGACTTCAAATACTCAGCTCGCAGGGCTGGTTGGTTCTTCCAGGATTCTTACCATGAGTTCCTGCCGTTTGTAAGGAGGAGCACAACATCCTTGAAAAGGGCCGACTGGAAAACAATAGGCAAGAATGTTGGCCTTCAGCTAGTACTATTGGGTGTACTTGCAGGATGGTTTACCCTCGTGTCATATACGCCAGCCTTGGGACACACTTCCTCAAGCTCGTCTGCGTACGTGTACCGCACCAAACACTCGAGCTGTAACTTCTCGATGCGTGCAGTTGAATCAAGAGAGGCTCACTCCGCTTTACGCGAAGGTTGCCGGAACGCTCTCGAATAAAATTGGTCGCTAAGGCTATGAGCCTCTCTTGGCTTCAATTGCCGCTATCGCGGGCTTACTGCATTGTTTTCCTTGTCTGCCACAATCTTACTGACTTAATCCAGTTACGATCTCGGAGGCTGCAGTCCTGCCGGAGATTTTATGCCACCGTATGCTGATGATTATTCCCAATGGGACAAACGCGGCTTCTTCCAAATCACGCTCGGCTTCGGCACTTTCTCCTTCTCACACGCGAAGCTCATCGATGTTACCTGGGACGTAGTGATCGGCCGAGGCGGACAAACCGTTCTCGCTGTGATCTCTTACACTGTTTTCTCAAAAGCATTACTTCGGATCATGGAGCAGCAAGCAGTTTCCTATGGCACATTTGAGGCGTTGACCTTTCTAAACGTGTCCGGCTCGTCCATTGCAAAGCTCCTTCGCGATTACTACACGAATCATGGATGGAGGGCCAGAGTGACCCTCTTCTGGATCATAATCAGTAGTATCTGGGTCGCAGCCTTCCCCACATATGCTGGCGCTATGACCGGTTACAGCTCGAATCTTGCAGCTTATGTCACAGATCGCGGTGGAAGCCTGTAAGTGCTATCTACAGCTCCTTGAACTCTTACTTTGCTTAAGTACTTCCCTTGTTGAAGCGTGGCTCTTTCTTCACTGCGTTGAAGCTAAGAACACGATATCACATGTCTTGTGCTATTAGCACATACTCACCATTGGAATGACCAATATTTTGGGATTATGAAGTCTGCTCTTCATGAGAACCTTTGGCTAACAAGAGAACCAGGGTACCAGTCAATCACTTCAAGCTCATCGATTACCAGATCAAAGATGCCCATCGCTTGAATCTCACCGAGCCATTCAATGTGCTAGCAACCTCATTGAACGACACAGATTACGAGGACTCGTACTACGCGGACGACAACTGCGCACGATACTATCCAGAATGGGCCTACGATGCGTCATACTCCGACGAACCCATGCCCAAGAAATGCGATTTCGTCTGGAACGTCAACGTCTACACTCAGAACTACGGTCTCGCGCCCGTAAACAACAGGAGCATCTTCAACATGACCGGCCGCCTCATAGATCTCGACCCTCCAACTCTCAACATCCAGACTTTCTACCTTCCGTCGGGATATCTCGACCCTGGTCGCAATTTAAGCGAAGACCAGTTCGACTATAGTACGTGGTCGGATAAGAATGTAAATACAAATGGGCTGTACAGCTACAACAACCAGACGTACCCTTATCCCTACATGAAGGACAACGGCGTGTGCAACCAGCTGGCGACCTATAAATGGGGATTCTCCTTCCTCCTTCTCTTCGTATTCGCAATTATCCAGACTGTCTGGTGTGTGGGTATGTACATCCTATGGCTCGACGCACATATGGCCTCCCGCTTCGTACGTGCCGGACGAGATATGGGGACGCACCGCGCAGCGCTCGACTTCTCAAAGGCGATGCGTAAGGACATGGGCGAAGAAGCCACAGAGGTCCTTGGCGATGGCGAGCTGAGGAGGAGAGTGAGGAGGAAGTTGAACGGCGGGGTGATCCAGATGGATATGCTAGATCACGGTGCCCTACCATTAAGTCGGGGAGAGGACTTTAGGGTGTGGTGGAGGAACAATGGGCTGACTTGGGAGAGGTGGAAGCTATTCAGTTTGAGGAAGAAGATTTGGGTTGTGATGGGCTTTTTGCTTTTGATAGGAATATTGTTGGCGATTATACTGCCGCGCACGCTGCACAAGTATGACGATTACTAGTTATGTCTTATGATACCCCTACCTAATGGCATGGATCGTTTCTCTCGGGCATTGAACATGGTCCCAACTAAATCAATCAAGACTTATCCTACTATCAAAGGACTTGAAATTAAACTATTTGCGACGTAGAAATAAGATTCTGAACCCTGCCCACGAAAAGAGTGCTCAGGCTGCTTCCAGCCTTGTGTTCGCCGACGCTCACTTTGTACATCCGAGGATACCTTTCCATATGCATCGGCAATGCCGCACCTAGCGGGCGGATTCTTGGCAAGAGCTCGCGCCAAGACAAGGCTTTCTCACCACACTCCATGCTGGTATCGTAGAAGACTCTAGGATCTAACAGCGGGTCATATACTCCATGAGAAGGTCGACAACATGACCAGAGGGGATCTCTGCCAATATTTGAACACTCATATACTTGGTTTTTATTCCGTTGTGACCTAAGTCAAGCGCACCTAAAGAGCATGGCATCTGCATATCCTCCGCAACCCGTCCTTCTTAAATCGTCTATCTATTCTCAAAACTCCCTCAAGATCACCCCTCACGCTCCTCTATCCATATTTCATCAAATATGTCTTCTACAATTGTCGCTCAGACCCACAACTTAGTCCGCACCTTGCTCTACGGCGAGGCCAACGCTTCCACGTCAGACGATCTTTCCCACATCGGTCTAGCACTGCAAGAAAGTCTCGATCAGCACACCAATGTTGCAGAATTGGAGCCGCTCTTCAAGGAACTAGCAGATGCTAGCCGGACCGGTAACTCTCAGGTTCATCAAATACCATCGTACTTGATTGACGTAACGATAGAGCTTTGGCGGACAAGAATATATCATCCGCAGGTACTAATAGCATGTTGCCGCGCCCTCGATGGTGATGGTAGAGTGGCGGTCCAGGCTGTCAGACTCGTGGGGAATGCGTGTATTGATGAAGGTGAGTAAGATCTCAATGTTATGTGCAGTAGCGGAATTGCTGATGATTTGGAGAGGGTGAGAGGATTCGTGATGGGAATAGAGAGCTCATTGTCAAGAACGGAGGGGTGGAAAAGTTGGCTGAGCTGCCTCGAAAGATGCTCGAGTACTGGAACCTATGTTTGAATGCGCTATGGAATGTCTGCGTGGACTACGGTGGGTGCTGCTCGAACCCTTTTCTTAACACAATTATTCGGATTTAGCGGCCTCAGAAGATATCGGACATCCCCAAATAGGAGCAGCTAGCTGATTTTTCCGTAGCGCCTGCCCAGGCTAGTCTCAGCGCATCTTCAAACCTCACAAACCTCCTGGACGTCCTCCAAAGTCATACATCAGAAATAGCGACCAACTCTGACACGCAGCAAATTCTCTGCGAGCTCTTCACCTTCGCCATACAGCAAGTCGACTCATCATCTATCTCAGGAATATTCCCATCGCTCTGCTACGCTGCAGCAAACAGCATCTTATGGCCCCTCGAGCTATTCTGCATCCTATCCGCCTCTATCATGACTTTGATAGACAAATTTCCTAAACACGAGTTTCCACACAGCGCTCTCCAAGCCTTGCATAGCATCGTTCTCGCGTCCTTTCAATACATCGACGCCCTCTCGAATGACAAATCATCAAACCAAAACATCAATGACGAAACCCGCTCGGTCGTCCTGGATACCCATAACGCCCTTCTCGAATCCCTCTACGCTGCCTCGCGCAGCCTTCCTGCTTCAGCTCTCTCCTCCTTGACCATCCTCTCATCCTATACCACAACCTTAACATCCACCCCAGCCTCCGACCCTCACACCATCACCGCTGCACTTATTCTCTGCGCCTTTGTCCCCCACTCCCCGTCTTCCTCCACCCTCCTCTCCCACAACATCCCCTCCGCCCTCACATCCCTCCTCCACAGCACCCCACCATCCTCCACCCAAGCCCTCCGCGCCTACACCCAGCTCACCATCACCCTCCTAAAAACCCCCACCACCGCCTCCGCCGCAAAATCCGCCTTCCAATCCACCCACCTCCTCCCCGCCCTCTCCCAGATCTGGCAAACCACCCTCGACCACAACAACAACACCACCCCCTTCGCCGCCGACGCCCAGCTCGACGCCCTCCGCGCGACCCGCGCCCTCATCGCAGACCACCTCCCCCTCGTGCGGGACTTCCTTGCAACCTCTGCAGAGCACGCACACTTCTCCAGCATGATCCGCCTCTTCCACGCCACAGACGATCCGAACGTCAAGGCGGAAATCGCCCGTATTGTGGCAGAGGTTTGCCGCACGCTCAAGAAATCACAATCACGTCCTTCTGAAGATTCAGCTCTAGATCGAGCTGGAGATCTTCTCGCCACGGCAACGGAAGAGGGGGCGCTAGAGCCGCTGCTCTATGTTATTCTGAGCCATCCGCTAAGGGGGGCGAGGATCGAGGCGTGGATGGGCATCGGGGTGCTTGTGAAGGGGTGTGGGGCTGCGAAGAGGAGGTTTTTGGTGGAGCTTGAGCGGGACCGGGGAGGAGGAAGTGGGGAGGTGGGTGGGCAAGAAAGAGGGATGTTGGTGGGCGGGCAGGAAGGAGGAGGGTTGGTGGGTGGGCAGGAAGGAGGGAGTTTGGAGGGTGGGAAGGGAAAGGGGTTGGCTGGGAAAGTGGAGGAGATTTTGGGGCGGGCTGGGGGAGGAGGGAGGGTGGGTGGGATGGGAGGGGATGAGGAGGGGGAGGAGGAGGAGGAGGAGGAGAGGAGGTATGAGAGGGAGAATGTTAGGGTTGTTATGGGGGTTGTGGGGTGGCCCAGGGGAGGAGCTGGGGGTGGAGAGGGTGGGATAGCTGGGAGGGAGGGAGTAGTGGAGGGGTGGGGAAATGTTGAGGGAGTAGATGAGAGATGAGATGAGATGAGATGAGTTAAAATCAGTCAATCGAAAATAAGTGTTTCATCTCGTTCACGTTGAGATGAGATGACCTCGTCTGGCTTAGCTCGGCTTAGTTTTCCTCCCCATGCTCTTCGAAAACTAACACGTTTAATAGCAATAGGCTAGTTCACTCGCAAGTAAGTTTCTCCATCTTGTGGGGATGGAAAGGATATGTAGGCTTCGTGCTTAGCATATACTGCGGTTTTTTTACCGTTTACCTCGCCTGACCTGCTCCTGGAGTGACAGCATATGACGGAACGGCACGTGACGAAACGGGATTCGTTCGCCGCATATGTTGTACGTATAGGGAGAGAAGGAGGGAGGAGGCCGGGGTGGGGCGGAGTAGGGAGAAGGGAAGTGGAGTGTAACTCTGAAGCCAGTTCTGGCCGCCTTCAACTCGGTTCGGACACGCTGAGCCGCAGGGTATGGGCAGGGTTAGGGTATGAGTATGAGCATGGACAGTTTAGTGTTTGGATCGAGATATGTATGTATGTGGGTGTGGGTAGAGCGTTGGTCTCGTGATGGAGGGGCTTGGTTATGAAGTGAATTGTAAGCATGTGATGAGGGACTACGAGCGGGAGGGACGGTGTGGTGCTTGGTAGGACTCATTCACGATAGTTTGTGGACGTTGAAATTGGGTATCATTCTTCGCAGGTGGTTCGAAATCTTGTCATCTCTACCAGGCCTCGCCTGCTTCTCCTTCGAATCAGCATCTAGATGTCTTCTAGCCGGTCTTCATCCAGATAGGATTCTTCTCCATGCATTTTAAATCTCGCCTGCTAGATCTCTTCTCCCCTCCTTCTCCTTCAAATGCAGATCCCTGAGCCTCTTCTCCGTCTTCATAAACTCCCTGATCCCCACAGGTATCGCTTCGAACAGGTCTTTCCCCTCCGCCAACCCTCTGAAAATCTCCTCCTCCTCTTCGCCTCCCCCATCCCAGTTCGTCTCGCTCCCGCCCCCATCATCGTCCATACTCCGCGCCGCCTCGGCCACCTCGCGTCTCGCGGCCACCCGTTGCTTCGGATGCACACTGATCTTGTCTGGCCGGTGGATCTTTGATTGGGCGGCTTTGACGCGCGAGGCCCACTCCTCGATTGAGTCGCGGTAGTCGTCCCACACGCAGTGCACGCAACCGGACATGCAGCAGTTGTCGGGCTCGGCGGGGCGCGGGGGGATGGGGACCCCGTTGATGGTGCGCCAGGTGGAGGTATTGGAAGGGGTTGTGGGGGTGTAGCGGCGGGAGCCGGTGCCGAAGAGGATTTTGGCACGGTCAGCGGGGGAAGGTGCGGATGAGGGCGACGATTCGGGGGGAGCAGTAGATAACGGAGGAGAGAGTTGGGATCGCTTGCGCGTTCGAGGCAAGGAGGAGGGCGTAACGAGGTCGGCGTAGTAGCCTGTTAGTGGGATGGCTTGGGTTTGCGTCTCTGTTGCAGAGGTTGAGGAACGGGCGGGGGGCGAGGTGTGGAGCGCTCGGTGGCGACGGCGGAGGTTGATATTGTGGAGTTGAAGGAGCTTGGAGAAACCCAATCTACAAAGGCTAGGAAGCCGAGGTGGAGGGCGTAAGGATCTGAGGAGAGGATCCATGTCAGGTCCAGAGATGGAATGTTGGCATCCGGTCAACGGACGACGAATGCTATCGCGGTTCGTTTTGCAATGGTGAGCGAGGGCCCAGTAGGTGATGGAGGACTGGGAAAAACTACTCGACTCGGAATTAAGAGGGAGGCTATTGGGAAATTATGGCATATCTCTGGACACGAATCCCTGTTGCGAGCACCAGTGATGTCTTACGCGAGTCCAAAAATATTTCAAGATGCTGCTGTGGATAAGGAAGGTGACGTGCGGGCGCACCTTAAATTTTGAACCTCTGTTTATAGAACTTAGCCATCAACAACAATCATATCAGATATCCTTTTCACTGCCCATGAATACGCCATTTTAAGATCTTGGCGTAAGCCTTGTAGAATGCCTCATAATCCGTCTTGCAAAGTGCCCTACCCTTGAGTTTCACCAACCTTGCACGCAGAATGACGTAAGGAGCGAAGATCCACGACATATTCTCAGCTTCTTTACCCACAGGAGAAACGTCTATCTCGTAACCTACAAGCCACCGGCAGGTGGCAACGTGGGTGGCAGACCCCCAGCTTGCACATTTGACAATTTTCGTTGACTTACATTACGCATCTCGTGACGATGCCTCTTCCATTGACAGGTCGATTCGCTCCATCGCTTGGGACTGCTGTAAATGAGAATACTGCAGCTTTAGCAGCCTTCAACTTCGACTTTGCCCTATACAAAGTTGAAGCTCCGCACGAGTTCATTGGGCTGCAGACGGCACTCTCTCCGAAGCGTCGCAAGGAAGCTGAATGCGGAACTCAACACAAGACAGCTCGCAAGCTCGGAGCATTATTTGAGAACGTGTTTCCCCCTACGCCAGAACTTTTGAGGCTTTATGGTCTTCGGGTGTCTGAGATCTGCGCGTCTATTGGCAAAGAAAATGACGCATCGGCCGAGAATAGCCCTTTCGCTGCATATATCGGCGCCGATGGAACCGCAATTTGGGCGGCTGCAACCTCTGGACTGAGTGCGTTTCCAATGCTCCTGCTTGGTTGTATGCTTGCGCGACTGTGGAATCACTCTGAAGCAACATCAATATGGGTCGAGCTCATAGCTAGTCGGCGACACGAAATTGAAGAAGAGAGCTTCGGAAAGGAATTCTACCACGCTGGAATCCTCGAGGCGGCTAAGCAAGAGTTCACCAGGGAGGAACTAGCAAATTGGGATGCAAGTGCGCGGTCCTGGTTAGCCAGTGCCGATATGGCCCAGAAGAAAAGACACATACAGCTTAACCTCATTATCAACAATCTAAATCTCCCAGTAAGCAACAACATGAGGCTTTATAGTAGTGTGACGGACAGTTTGACAAGTGCTCTTCGTTGTGTCGATTCTTTGGTCCAAGGGGTACCTCAACGGATACAGACAGGCTCTCCATTGTTGGGTCTCTCTGCGTGGCATCTCTACCCGGACATGATTGTTCACGACAAGGATATCCACAAGGTTGAACAAGATGATGAACTTATCCCTAAAAGTGGAGTTATTACCCTTGGCCTAGAATACACGGGAGAAGCTATCCGAGGGATCTTTTGGTCTTTACCTCTGGCACATCTTAAGTACTATGGCATGCCTGTTCAGTCCTCAAGATCAACCGCTCACGATTCATCCCGGGTTTCCATTAAAGGTCTTACGGCTATAGCGCTCGGAGCATTCCTTAGCTATTCAACCAAGTCGTCCAAGAATACGTTACCAGAGATTCAATGTCTTCTCGCAATCCAAGCCTTGTTGCAGCGGAAGGCCACAGACGAAGACGAGAACGTACGGGCCAGTGCGCATAAGCTACTTGACCGGAGAAGCTGGCTGAACACCCTTATGATAGCAGCAAAGTCTCTTGATGATGCAGAAGGGCTGGAACAAGAGACTCTCTCCAAGCTAATGGCATTGGGTCACCGTCGCTGCCGCGGTATACTTGGTAGGGATAAATGTCCTAAGTTACTTGGGCTCTCTGAACCGAGCAACCTGTTTCCGCTTATTACTAAAGAAGAACACATAATCGATTATCTTCGAGATATAGCACTTAATTTAGATCAACCAAACCTCATCATACGTTACGCACACAAGTCCATTGTGCTTAAAGTTGCGGAACGCGAAGGGAATCTCTCAAAGGAATGGGAAGAGACGTCTAGATTCGAATATGCTACTGCAACACGAATTCGAAGACAAGCTGTGAAGAGGTCACATATTCGAAGACAAACCGTGAAGAGATTAGCGACCGAAGAAACAACAACACAAGATTATCATCAACGATGGATTGCTTCGCCATGGGATGATTACTTCTGGCCCACTGAACATCAGACATGCGTCTGCAACGATGACTGCAAGAAGGACTGTCTTTGTGCAGCGAAACTTCAAGGGTGTAATGAGGCTTGCCCCTGTTGTGTTGACGGATCAGATGAATGCGAAATCAACAGATCACGTCTTGAATTGGAAATCAACATGCGAGCATATGCAATCGAAAGCCTTCCGGAAGAATGCATACGACATACCCAACGATCGTACATTGCATCGCACAATCACGTCGAAAACAAGCGCTGGTCTTGTAAAATATGCAAATATGCAGGAAATGATTACCAAAACACCTGGTACAACGTTATTCAAACAAAGGGTACAATCAAGCTAGGCGAATTCGATGCTGATGAGAATCCTAGAAAGTCTTTCAGTATCAATTTCATATACGGACACCCCAATACTGCTGCCATTTATGCTTTCAAAGAGATAAACGATGAAAAGCTTGAATATCCTCAGAACATTTCAACCGAGAGCGAGATAGAAATCGAAGAGATGATGCCGTTCTTCGAGAACGATGCCGTCGACCTGGAAAGGTTTCTGGAGTACATGAAAGTCTTTAGAAGAAAGTCATATGCTCACTCGCTACGAGCACTCTCCGCAGCTAACGAAAGCTATAAGCTCCTCCCGGAGGCCACAATTGCATTGACTGCCACCAAAACCCCATTGTGCGAATCATTTTGGGCATGTCGGGCTAAAGACGATGAATGGGATGAAAATCTTACGCTGGCGGAAACCTTCGCTTGCATTGCAATGCTAGACTCAGGCACATATAACCTGGAACCCAATGATTTGAATCTTGTGTTCGCGATGTCCACTGGAGACTCAATCTACGTCGCTGCTCCACTGCTCTGCGACCCTTGTGAAACGCCTCGCTCATGGGAAGTCAGAAGAGTAAGAGGCAACATTGGTCGGGCTGGACTTGCCTTAATGATCCCCCCAAAGAAACCTGAGATTAGGAAGATGGAGGACAACAATTGGGAGCTCATCAGCCACATAGAGTATGATGGGAAATTAGAAGACTCATTCTACAACACTTCGCTTCATCTGTCTTTCTCAGGATGGATGATGGCCCTTGATATTGGTGATTACGGCGCTCAAGACAAAGAAGTATTTTTCATCGAGTCGTTGATCCGTGTCTACGACAAAAATAAATGGGTGGGAGATCTTGACGTGCTGTCGACCTTTCAGAGCAAGCAATTCCACAGGTTGCATTTACCAGAACATTGTGCATGCGAGAAGTCGATTACTCATAGAGGTGGTATGGTTGCCATTGACAATTGGGAAGAATTACTGGAGCGCGAGGATACCCCTGCAGTGGTTAGAGCGCACAGGAACCGCTTCGCACGTCTGGCAACTGTCGCTGTAAGTGTCTTTAATGGTAATCCGACTTATGTCTTACCGGACACTTTTTGTTGGGGCTGCATCAATCGAACAGAAGGCTTCGGTCACAACAGGGCGTTCACTTTGATTTGTTGAAGATGTTTGGAATAAAATCGCAGGTAGTGCAGCACTCAGCGCACGGTCAGGATATTTTATGAATTGAAAACCCCAAATACTACTAGCTCAGTACTTCGAGTTAGTGCAACGCGATCCACCAACGCGATCCAGTCCAAGTTAACTTTATAACTCGGCAAATTAAATTGTCAAAAGCTGGCCAAGAGATCAAAAGTATTAATGTTCTCTCATACATTTTACAGGGACCGAAGTACCGCAGGTTTCCCAACGAGATTTAACCCCCATCCCACCTTAGCCCCCATTCATGTCGTGACTTTGTTTACAATCTCTGACGCGTCACTCTTTACATCCCACTATGTCTAATTAGCGCGTAGGTCGTGCGTCGACTCAAGTCAATGCGATTCGATTCGATTCGAAGTCACCGAAAAGTTCGCTACTTATTTCCAGTCCGGAACGCTGTCTCCAACAATCTGTCTCAGGTCCTTCCGAATTACACGGACGCAATTCTGGAATGCTGCTTTGAAGCAATAGATGGTAAGCATGCTTCAGCACTTCTACCTAACAGGTTGCTAATCGAGCAAATCTGCGCCAATATATACTAATTTACCCTCGCGTCCATGCTGTAGACGCTGGAAAAGCCCATGGGTGCAGTAACCCCGTGCAGATATCAAAATAAAGGGGTCTATAGATCATCTGGGAACGTGAGGCGACGGAGCACGGATCGAACAGGAAGATCTCCCACTCATAATAGAAAAAGCGGAATGAAACGAACCTTGTAAAGGAGATCATCACCGCCTAGGCTCATCTCATCTCAATACCATGGAAGTCTTTACATATGTAGGGTGATCGGCTGAGAACCTTGCATGGTAAGGATGGTCGATAAAGAGCGAGAACCATGCCGTTGTAGAGGCTCCTAGTCAAGCACTTAATGTGCCTTGATAATGCGGTGGCGTAAGACATTCATCGAATTGATCGCAGACAGAGCGAGGTATGCCCATCGGTGCTACTGGGGATATGGGAAGCTTTCCAACGAGGCTTATCATTGTGAAGATCCTGATCTCACTTTTGCGTGGAGGATGCGCGCGAATAGGTTCCAACTTGATTGAAGGATAAGTGAAAACTTTCCTTTCTCTGATTTGTATTTCATCTAGATATGAAGAGCTTACCCGACCACTATTGTCGGAGATAATCGTTTTTCTTCTAGTTTCAGTCTCCGTTGCCAACCCGAACAGATGCCGTTTTAACCTGAGCTGATGATGATGAGACTGACAATGACTGGCGCCTGTGAACGCCTGAGCGGGCAGTAAAGTGCCCAAGTTCCGGCTTCTCCCTTACCAGAAAGGGCCATTTTCGCCTCTACACTTCGGCTCCGATTCACTTACAGCAAAGACGCACATGGTAATAGACTTGCAAGACACGGGTATTGCGCCGGGTCAGGGGTGACTAACTTGCGGGAAATCCGGAACCCAACGCTGGTAGTAACCCAATATGGAAAATGATTTAGCTTGGCTGCGACAGGGTCGCTTCCTGATTAGGACCATTGACTATGCAGGATCCATCGAAGGAATACGGACGAGAGTGTTTCGGGAAGCATTTATAATCACAACAGTAGTATGACGAAAGCTTCGAGCGTAGATGAAGTATGACTTATATATCAGTCGCAGACTGCCACTGTCTTTCTGCTTGACACACCTGAACTATCAACGATAAACTTTCTTCTCTCAGCTGTTTGCAATTGTGCCCGAGCATCCAACAGGATGCCCTCGTACGTTGTCAATGGAGCCTCGCGAGGCATTGGCGTAGGACTCGCCCAGTGCCCTGCATCACACAAGCATCTCTGACTCACAGATTGGGACAGTTCGAATTCCTACGACAACTCTCAATTAATCCGGCAAACACCGTTATCGGCCTGGTCCGCGACGTCAAAACCACTGAAGCCAAGGTGGCAGCGGAGATAAACAGGAGCAATGTCCATATCATACAGGGAGACTTGGACAGCTACGAGTTGCTGAAGGCAGGTCTCAGGCCCTGTGCTCGGGAGATAGTACTGATCGACCTTCAAAGAAAGCAAGCGAAGCCACCGCGAGAATCACCGGCGGAAGCCTCGACTATCTTATTGCCAACGGAGCTCGTCTTCCCAAGGATTCTGCCTTTGTTAGCTTTGGAGAGATGTAAGTGTTCCATTTTCCATGCTCTGGACCATTCTGTTGCATCACTGTTATACAGCGGCACTACTCAATGCTTATGGCCACAAGGGGCAAAAACCCTGCCGCTCTGGAAGAAGAGCTCATGGCGGGTTGCAAAACCAACGTTGTTGGGACCGTTCATCTGTTCAACCTGTTCCTGCCACTTATTCTCAATGGCCAGCAGAAGAAGGTCATTGCAATCTCTTCGGGAATGGCCGACCTTGACCTGACCTCAAAATACGAGATTGAAGTGAGCGGACCTTACTCTGTCGGAAAAGCCGCCACAAATGCCGTCGTGGCGAAGTTCAGTGCCGAGTATGCAAAGAATGGGGTGCTTTTCATGAGCATCAGCCCAGGAGTGGTTGATACTGGACATTTCAACCCTGCCGAACGTAAGCTATTGGATCCCTATTTTTCCCTCTGGAATTCAATCCATAGGAGTGAGACAAAGTTGATCTAATGCGGACGAATAGTGACGGAGAAACAACTGCAGAGTTTTGGTGCATTGACAGCCAAGTTCCAAAAATATGCACCACATTTCCAAGGCCCGATGACCCCAGAGACATCTGTGAAAGCCACCATCTCAGTCTACGAGAAAGCGAGCCTCGCAAATGGAGATGGAGGTTCCTTCGTTTCTCACCTTGGAACCAAACAATGGATTTGATTTTTCAGTAATGAAGAACATTCCGACGCCCGGGCAAGACGGCTTGTCAGATCAAATGCTGTCAACGCAAGAGGCCACGTGTCCCACGAGAAGCAATGCCCTGCAGAATGATCTGATAAGACAAGTGGACAAGTATGGAAGAAGTTTGTGGCGGTGGACCATGGTCATTGCATCACTTGCAAGTACTCCGGGTTGAGGCTCTTTCTGTGCGTGAATGGGTTGAAGCACTATACCGGCCTCATATAATAAACAGTAGAGAGGAAGCGTGAAAAATGTGACCTGAATATCAACTAGGCCCTTTTTTCTATCTTCTTCCAGGCCTTGACCAATTCATTCCCTGTTTCCAGCTGTTTGTTGTACTTTGCCACCATCTTTCTCCCGTTCTGAGGTATGTGAGATCATATTAGTTAGTATCCGCCTGTAGAAAGCAATCTAGCCAGAACATCATGACTTGGCGGAACAACTCCACTCCACCGTTCCCACAGCTTATTTGGCACACTTGCAGTCCAATCAAGGAGTGCATGGCTGCAACGATGTTGCACTGATCAAGTAGACTGGTTTCGAAGGAGTGTTCTACCGCAATCAGTCTTGAAGAAAGAAAGGACGCATAGATCATATGGCTAGTTGTACATGTCGGACTATATATTAGTACGACCTTGCGAACAGAGGATTTCTGACAATATCTTGGAGCAAGGGGCTGAGAAGATGGACGGTATCCAAAAGAATCGTTGCAAAACGACCGAGGCATCGTGCCAAGATGTGAGAGCCAGAGCGATGATTATTCGCCCGAGCTTCATTGTATAAAACGATTTAATCCGAGCGTCGGGAGCAGCGATGGCACCCATCATTGTTTGCCAGAACACTGACTCCAAGGAAGAGCACAGTGCCAAAGAAGAGCATGATTGCTGCTCGGGTTCTTGCAAGACCTCCATCAAATGAACAGCCGTGCTTCCGAAGTCCTCTTCCGTATTTATAGTGCAATGCAGCACAAATTCCAAGAAGATTTTGATTGACAATGCTTTTGCCGTAAGAAATGCCTCGCTTGTGTATCCGATTCTGTTCAACTGGACCGCTGTATCGAGGGAATTGATAATACGACGGAGTCGTAACTGTTCACTGTTGGGTAGCTGCCTGTCTCGGCCATACGTATGATGAAACGCAGCTACTTGTTCCGCATTTGCGAGGATGAGGTAGGCTGCTTTCCTGCTGGGGCCGGAGAACATCGTGTCGAATACGCCAGTCTTCTCAACGGTCGTCAATAATGTCACGTCATGCCGAGTGAAAAAAAGAAGTCCCGGCAAGATTATACTTGAGGAAACAGTTAGCAGCCCGAACCTGTTAGCCGACAGGAGTGTACGAACCGTGGGATCGCATGTGATATCCAATATGTGGGTGGTTCATCTAAATCTCGGGAGAGAACCGTGATGATCTGGAGAAGGCCAGATATGTGGATCTTCCACGCTTCAATATCGCCTAATGCTTGCTATTCGAGACTTATTAGCAAGAACTCAGGTAAACCCGCAGAGACTTGGGTCTATGGCGAGACGAACATCAAGAACTGTAAGTATGAGAACGGCTGCGACGAGGCTATTACTGAGACTATTGGACCCATCGTTGAGACGCTCCCTCACGGATCGAAGTGCCCTGCCTTTGTACGTATCCACAACGAATTGAGCTGCAGGGTGCTGCAGTCGCGCTGCATAGACATGCCTGGCAAAATACAGAGACACATCGAGCATAGTAGGATCGAAAAGAAAGCGAGCCCAGTCAGATCTCATCATAGATAAGGTGGCATCTGATGCTGGAATGTTCGTAACTAAATGAAGCTTTCCCATTGCTTGCGTCACTATACAAGGGTTATCAATTGGCTGCGAACAATGATAAAACCGACGCAAGCCCATGTCTCACGCACAATGGTTAATTAAGAAGGCATCTTTCTCATCCAATTTTAGGTCCAAGCCTAGATGATTGAAGATGGGGAGCTGAGTATCGACCTCTTGATTACAATCCATGGTTTGACCATCTTCCTCGGCCAGTAGGGGCTCGGCGCGGGCGGCATGCTCTTTTCGATCAGCATATTCCCGCACCAGGCGTCGTCGTCGTCGTGCAAAATTGGCTCTGGTAGTGTGAGCCCGCATTGCTTTCGCGTTGATATTGTCTAGTGTGGGCCCGGTTATCGACAGGAATGTCAAATTCGGAACAAAGTCGGTTTTGTTGGTAGACATGTTGATTTAATTTCGGGATGCATCGGAATTGAAGCAATGAAAGCTACAAGCAATCATTTTCGCACAAGTTGATCCAAATTTGAACGTGTATAGAGTTGCCAGGTTTGCTTCGCTCCAGAACGTCACGAACGTCCATCTAGAGGCGTCATCAAACGCCAAGCAATCTGGTTTTCCTAAAACGGTTTGGCTCAAGCATTGAGATAGGGGGATCAAGACCGGGGGAGGGCCCAGAAATGGTCCGTCTTAGCCGCCACTAACTCAGAATCCTGGCGGAGCGGAAGTGGACAAAGACGGCGTACACGGCAGCACGGCAACAGGAAGCGCAACCGGTGCCGGGGCCCGGCTTGCTGATGAAGCCTTGAGGAACGATTGAGATAGAGTAAGATGCCTCACTGTGTTGAGGGACGCGCCCGGGGGCGGGATAAATCACAGGCACTTTGAATTCAAGTCACTACCTGACCAATTGAGCACGTCGAGTTCTCTCGTGCGTTGATACCTGAGATTTTGTAACACCCCTCCGGAATAGCCCTCACCCTAGCGACCTCGAAAAGCAAATCGCGTTGTCGTTTACATGCCCGCTTTTGCGGAGACGCTCATTCCATCGCATAACGGCATGCCTCCACCACAGTATCGCCACCGACCTAATCTCGGCTCTTGAATCTATAGTATCGTTTGTTCTGGGTTCCCGGGCCCGACCACGGTGCTGAGAAGTCACTGTCAGCATTGTAGCCGCCCTGGCGCCACGGGTCATAGACCATCGCCAATTCCATCCATACTTTCAAGGATCCCTAGTCGAGATGACGCTCCCGCGTACCTGTATGCAGGCTCCGGCGTGGGGAGCCTCGACGGTCAGGACTGTCATAGCCATAGCAAAGCTAAGTTACTTTGTACTATTTTCGAAGGTATATCTTCAGTCGGCAAAGATCAGTCGATGATTTTATCGCAAACGGTTGTTTGCGCTGTGAAGCTTTATGTTCACGCCTCCAGCCGCTTTATCTACCAATTTCCAATCACAGGGTAGTCGTCCTTTCGGCAAGGCTGATCCATCAATTGAGTCGAACTTTTGCAGGAATCTGACCGTGACATAGGCAATCTCAGTAAGGGCGAAATGTTGTCCGATACATATTCGAGGACCAGCGTTGAATGGGAGGTAGTTGAATCCAAATTTGCGCCGCTCCCATCGTTCTGGATCGAAGCGATCAGCATCAGGGCCCCAAAGTTCTGGGTCTGAGTGCATTGTCCAAAGCTACAGGGAAGAGGTGTCAGCACTGAGGAGAAGCCAGAGGCACAATAGTGATGAAAAGACACAAAAACGTACCTCCCAAGCGACAAGGTGACCTTTAGGTATAAATACTGGCGAAGTCCCATCGGAGCCACCACCCACGGGCAGTGTTGTGTCTCTAACGGCCTCACGAAAGTTAACCGGAACCGAAGGGTAGACTCGAAGAACTTCGTTCAAGAACCATTGAAGGTATGAACAGTTCTTGAGCCTGCTGAGCGTGATATGCTTCGGTCGATCGCAGGATCCGAAGTCGTCTATGATGATGTTGCGAAGCTTCTTGAAAATATGAGGATATTGTGCCAATGAGGCCAATAGGAAACCAAGAGTTCCAGAGATGGTGTCGCTGCCTGCCAGAAGGATGTTCAACAGCTGGGAGCGGAGCTCCCGCGGATCCTTCACGTCAGCGATAATAGCATCTAGAACGACGTACTTTCCCGTCCCTGGCTTTTTATCCGAGCCACCGCTCCTCAAATGACGCTGGACATACATATCGACAAAGTTATGAACAGCTTTACACTGTTCCTTGAACTTGCGATCGTGCGTTAACCAGAACAGGTCGCCGTATATCATAGATTTCGCCGTTGTCTTCTCTGCTCGGAAGAAGGCCTCTACGAACTGCATCATCTCCTTCTTAGAGAACAAAGTACTCGTATCTGTACTATCATCTTTCTGGCTGTGCACGCTTTCACCAAAGAGGAATTCTGTGGCAGTATCCATTGTAAAACGCTCCAACAACGGTTGTATATCGAAAGTCGGGGTCCAGTCACCTGGCTCGACAGCACCTGGGAGGGCATCAAAGAGATCTTTGACATGTGTTTCGAAGAGGCCGAGATCAGCTATCTGTTCGCGCATGAATTGCGGTCTTAGAAGAGCACGAGAGTGTTCCCATTTAGGTCCGTTCGCTGAGAACTGCTGGAATTAGCTCTGTATATGTTTTAAATCGTCAAACGCACAATACCGAGACCCAGAAGCGCCTCGAACGCTCCCACTCTGGCCGCTGGCTGCTGAAAATCTTGGAATTGGGTCGCTAGCACAGCCTGCAGATTCTTCGGGTCGAAGGTGTAGAACCACGTCTCTCCTGGTGGATATTTTATTCGAAATGTTTTGCAGTCTCGTCCCATATTTGCGCTCATTTCGTTCTTGCGATCTAAGAAGGCATAAGATAAGCGATTTGTCTTCATTCCATTTATCTCAATTTTGAAATTCTGCACGCCAAATATATCCCAAGGTCGAAAGAGTGGTGCTGGTTGGCAACCGAAAAATTCCGCCTTCGCTGCATGTCTTACGTGTGCAACTACACAGTAGATGGTGAAAATTGCTGCTACAGCCAGCGGCAAGAATAGTAGTAAGCCCATGTTGAAGGATGATTGAGGTAGGAGGGTCGATGTTACAGGCAGGGCGACCTGCACATATAATGTCGATTCTGACACGCGAGACCGGTCAAGGTCGTGTTTATCTCGTGCTGCCTAAGGCGGGGTTGCAATTGGTTCGAAGGATTCGCCTTCGGATGGGGCGAAACCGACCGCTTACCTTCCAACTTACGCTCAAGGATCTATTCGGATAGTAGACCATGTCTCGCTGGCAATTAATCGGTCTCCGGCCGAGAAGTTTTGTGCATTAAGAACGTGAAACAATTCTTGGCTCTTCAGTTGATGCTTTCTCTCGCGAGGCTGAGGCTCCTGCTTAAACCATCTACCGGTTTGGGTTAGATAAAGATCAAGCCACTGACGCGATGCAGTGTTTGGCCCCCAAACAGCGAGGGCTGGTCCACTTCTGCTTTACGTGTTTAAGACAGGATGAACCGTACGTCCGATCTCTGGCAGCTTGCTCGATCGCAGCTACGAGACAGTCCTTCAACAACGCTTATTCCGAAATTAGTCGGATTGGGGTCGTAACCGTCGCCATGGGCATCTTCTCGATGGCCCGGTTACTGGCCGCTATTAGACGGCCTAGATACCGCTTGCCAGCATGATTTGCCTTTTTTCCCCGAATCGAATACACGAACTGCCATGGCAGAAGACGAGCAGGTAGAACTGAGCTCTCGAAGCACCCCATCAGGTGTCCCCAGGTCCAAACGAAGCTCTACGCTTGAATCCTTGCGAAAGCATCCTACCGTGCACAATTGGCTTTATCCCAATGAACGTGCCAATTTATGCAAAGGCTGCTACATCCAGTTGTATGAGTCGTTTCCCATAACCTGGTTGACCGATCACGGCTCACTCGAAGACCTTGAGAAGAATAGCGAGAATGACGCCTGTACTGTGTGTAAGTTAATAGTGCGAACAATGAGAGAGAATGAGCGGATGTATGCGGACTTGAACAAAACACACAAAGTTCGAATCATGCATCTCAGTAGGTTCTTGTCAAAATCAACAACAATAGCTGGAGGAAGCTTCAATGAGCTTCGTGTAACTGTTAACAACGTTGAAGTCTGTCAGCTGCTGGTAACGCGTTCTGGTGATGCAAAGAAGTCTTCGTTATTGAAATGGCCAAGCCACACCGAGGATACTGAAGCAGACGATCTCTCCATGATTGAGCGGTCCAATAAGGTGAAGAACATCGAAGCCAACATTGACCTGGAGCATATCGACTCGATCACTATCAGTTCAGCCAGTTCAGCCAGTGATGCGACAGAGGCTACACATGACTCAATAACGGAGTCGATAGCAGAATCAATACCTGAAACGTTACTTGAGCCAGTGACAGACCCCATACCCGAACCTGCAGTAGAGTTAAAACCTGACCCAACTCTCGAGTTGACGCCTGAGCCGGTGAAGGCGTCACGCAGAAAGCAATTGCGTAACGCATTACGAGAGATACGAGGGAGCACAAAGTCGGATATCGAGCCGCCTCCAATGACGGGACAAACAAGCAAAGCAGAGGATCCTGGAGCAAGTAAGAGTCTAAACCATGAGGGATCACAGACCATCGATTCAATGAGTGATACTGGCGGCATGCCTGAGCCGATCAGAACGTCACGCAGGAAGCAATGGCGAAGGGCATTTCGCGAAAAACGATGGAGAACGGAGCTTCTCAACTTCAGAGAATATCGCTCGAACTGGTTCGAGAGCCTCAAAGATAGACAGCAATTAAATTTTGAAACAGTCAAATTCTGGATTTCAAATTGCCAGCAACGGCATAAAGGCGAAACTCTGAACAAGATCAAAAAGGACCCTATCGAAATCATCCTTGTGGATGTTCAGGATGGCTGTCTTATACATGCAGACACCGACAGACAGTACCTTGCGCTTTCGTATCAATGGGGCAAAGATCCGGCCCCTGACTCGTTCAGACTCAAGAAAGATAATTTCCACTTATTTCAGGAGAAAGGATCATTCTTCAGAAGCAGTACCAGAGTACCGGAGGCTATTCGGGACGCGATGGTCCTCGTAGAAAAAATTGGTGAGAGATATCTGTGGATTGATAAAATCTGCATCAAGCAAGACGATAAGGAACATTTTGATGCTACGGTCGATCGAATGGATATCATATTCAGCCACTCATTAGCAACGATTGTCAAAATGACTGGCGATTCTGCTTGGGATCCATTGCCAGGGATACAGCCGCTCTCGCGTCCCTCGCCATGCAATGTTGTACACACTCAAGACCGTGTCGTTGTCTGTCGACATCCCAGCCTCGGAACACTAGCCAATGATTCACCATACGAAACCCGGTAAGCGCCTCCTTTTAATTCACATTAGATCTGCATAGTCAGGACTGGTTACTCAACGCATACTCACAACGCCTTTGTGCCTGGAACAAGCTTCAGATGCACCAATTCTATCTTTTGAGACCTTTTCATCGATTGTGTACGAGCGTGTTGCTGACCGTCTATAGCGGGTGGACCTTCCAAGAGCGTTTACTTGCTCCTCGATGCATAATCTTCACTAATATCGAAGTCTTCTTCCTGTGTGGGTCTGGATCATGTCGAGAGACTTGCAATGGAGAGACCAGACTCTTAGAGCTTCCGCATGCAGCTGGAATGGCTACGTCGCTTACTGCCAGAGGCGAGGCTCTAAAGGATCCTTTCAAACAGTACACACAATCCTGGAAGAACCTCGCCAGTGATTTCTTGTTTGTCTACGGCTCTGGACAAACCTGTGGAACTCGGTCTGATTTCGAACCAGTTGAGTCAAACCAGCCTAAGAGCTTCTCAGAACGAATGTTGCCGACCTCATTTGCCAACCATACACTTCGTGCATTGTTCGGTGGGTTCGACGAAGTGACTGCAGATAACTCAATGCACGAAAAGTATATGCTTGGTTATTTCGTCACATATCGTCATCTCCTACGGGACTATACGAAGCGTACTCTGACAAAGAAAGGAGACGCACTACGAGCCTGGAGTGGAATCGCCACACTTCTGAGAAGTTTTGCGGATGGCAAGGAGGTGATGTGTGGCCTACCCACCGCCGCCATGGATCTTGCTCTATTATGGACACCCGTGGGCGACCCTCTTGGCTCCCAGAAACGGCGTGATGAGCGAGCAGAAGACGGGAAAGATTATTATCCAAGTTGGTCATGGGCGTCAATGACCGACTCAGTCGACCTGCTTGTCAGCCAGAGGTGGTGTGCCGATGGAGAAGGCTTGGCTAAAATGCTCAACGATTTCAAGCGCGACGCGCGTCTGAATCCAGGAGACGAGCCTCAGGCTGCGTGGCAATCAGGTGTCAGGTACATCGTCAAACAATTCTCGAAGTTAGACTTCAGCTTCGACTTGTCAGACGAGCGCCCATTTCGTTCAGAAATCACCTGGATCGGAGTTCAAGATGGGGATCATTTCACAAAAATCATCCCAGATCCAGACATCTGCCCATATGCTAACTCTTCCGAAACACCCCGTATCGCTATGTTCAGATCACCGCCTTTCACCGAGATCTTACACCTCGAAGCCGACATTGTCCCCCTCAAATCCCTATGGAGAGAGGGCGGTCATATCATCACTACGAAAGCTCAATCATGGTACACCGACATCGAAGAAGTCATGAAACAATCTGCCCGGTTCTCCCTCATCCGTTCCCTCTACTCATACCTTATCGAAACCTTTTCAAACGCACCATGGCATGAATGGCGCCAGATCGTCCCGGACAGAGACCAAAAAGAGCTCCTCAACAACATGGGTTTCGTCTACGACGTGCTCACGCCAGAAAAGCTCATGAACCACCACCGAAGCCCGGACCTGGTCCAGGACTTTTCGAAGATCTATGTTATCGCACTCTCGCGCGTCCGGGCGTTCCCACCGACAACGTTCTACTGGCAATATCTGAATGAAAGGTTCGGAGGGCTGTTCACGCCGAGGAAGTTCCGCGAATGGGACGTTGTGGGGGACGCGTGGGCGACAAAGAATGTCATGTTGGTGAACTTTGGAGAAGACGGTTTAGCAAGGAGGATCTGTGTGGGACACGTGAGTGCAAAACGTTTTGAGAAGGCAGGGCCGGAGCGGAGGTATATCCACTTGTGCTAAACAGCAAATAAAAGGCGGAGGAGCATGTTGAAATGGGCGTGGAGGGTTGACTACGGCGCGCGTGCGTCCATGAAACTAGGGCTAAAGCAGGCTAGACACCTGGAAGAGGCTCGTGATAAACGATCTGTAGCCCCTACAGGCTCCTCTCGTTTCAACACCATGGAATTCTTTATACATATAGGCTGAGAGGCTGAGAACTTTGCTAGGTGAGGATGGTCAACAAAGAGCGAGGACGAGGTTTTGTTGGGCGAGGCATGGCTGTATGGCTTTTGCGGCCTCAAGCGGCTTTTGCGGCTTCTGACTGTCGGACCAATCATGTCACTGTATCTACTCCCAGCGCGGGTTTTGCGGTGTTTGCTAATAGTTCATGCCTTCCTTGCTCGGGCTGAACGATGGATACATAATAGGAGTCTTTCTAACATCTCTCATCTCAGGGCATGCCCGTTTCTGCTTTATACGTGCAGACTCGTTGGTAACCTAACTCTCGATTTTACGACTTTGACAATACACTCATCCATACCGTGCATATCCACGCACAATAAATCATAACAAGTCACGATGCCGACGATCAGTGATCTGAAGGCATTCTTAGGAGGTCAACTCTTCGGGCGAACCGTCGTACCGAACACGGACTTCTCAGGAAAGACAATAATAGTGACGGGCGCCAACGTTGGCTTGGGTTTCGAATGTGCAAAGCATCTGTGAGAACATCTCGGGACTTATAGCCGTGAACAACACTGACAGTCGTCGTAGAGTCCGCTTGGGTGTCTCCCATCTCATCCTAGCATGCCGAGACCTTGAGAAAGGAAGAGTAGCTCTGGCAGCCATTCGCAACGATACGACATATGACCACGAGAAGACCAAGCTCGAAATTTGGCATGTCGATCTGGCGAACTACCAGTCAGTATTGGCCATCGGTGCACGGGCGCGATCGGAACTCACCCGTCTCGATGCCTTCGTCGCCAATGCTGGCGTGGAACTTGAGAGATTTGGACTCGCCGAAGACACCGAACGAACGCTGACGGTCAACGTGATCTCAACGACAATGTTGGCTATCGCATTGATTCCCAAGCTGCGCGAGACAGCTACCAAATATAGCACTCGCACCAACCTTGCGGTGGTCGGTTCTTTGATTCACTTCTTCGCGCCTAGTTCCCAGCTTCAAATCGCGACTGAGGTAGATCTCTTCGCCGCCTTAAGTAATCCAGAATCGGCGCAGATGGTGGGACGATACCCATTGAGTAAACTCATGATACACATGTGTTGCGACGAGCTAGCCCAGCGAGTGTCTCCTGATGAAGTTGTCATCAATTGGGTGAATCCTGGCTGGTGTGGTACTGAGCTAGCACGCAATCGACCAGAAACGATCTTCGAGAGAGTGATGTTTGCTATTATGGGAAGGACCGCAGAAGAAGGGAGTAGAACGTTAGTCCACGCTATCACGTCTGGAAAGGAAACACATGGCCGCTACTTGTCGGAGGGCCAGATGAAACCAGAGTCGTATTTCAGACAGAGCGCTGAGGGCAAGGAAATACAGAAGCGAGTCTGGAAGGATACGTTGGCGCGAATTCGGCGAGTCTCTTCAGAGACCGGGTTGTTCATTCACTAGTAGTAATGAAAACTATGAGTTGCTTGTGCCGACCTTTTCTTGAGTGTCATTCATCCCTTGGTATCAGGGCCAAATGCCATTGAATGACAAATCTCCTCCAGCATTCATGTCGTTGAGAAACATATCCCAGTCCAAAGGGGGAAGAATCTCATACTCTCCAGACACCTCGTTCGTTGGAGCGAAATCATCATGACCAAGTGGATTGGCTGTCACAGTTGTGCAAGTTGGAGTGCATTCGGTAACGTCTGAAGGGCCGCCTTCAATAAAAGGATTGCAACTGCTGGAAACACGTAAAGCTCCTGTACTGAACGACTTGTTCGAGCCTTCGGTTATGGCAGAAGTCTCATCATGTTGTGTTCCCGATATTGCCGCCGAGTCATTTGCCCTTAGCCGGCGGAGATTATGCATTAATTGTGCAATTGGCCGCCACAGCATGCCGGACACGGTGTCAGCTACCCGATGGGCATACAAGTCGAAACTCTTGCAGGCTACTTCATATGACCTTTGGAAGGACGACCCAGGAGGCTGGCTGCTGAGCTCGACAAGAACAACAGCTAAGGCGTGCCAGTGCACCCATGACTTCCAGGCCCATGGAGCGAACTCGGGTGATTTTAGAGCCAATGACCGTTCGAGCACATTAGTACCAAGTTCTAAGATATTGAATGTGTCCCATGGTGGGACCGCACATCGCTCTTGCTTGTAGGGAGGCCTTCTCAGGAGTAGTTGCAAGCTCACCACAATTTCCATGGAGGCGAATTTGAGAAGCCGTTGCAAGGGTGGCGCAGTATCGCTAATACTGTAGTATTTCGAACTCATCGAGACTTCAAAGTCCGACACGAGCTGCAGCTTTCGATGCCAGTGTTGCCAACCGCCTTGTCCATCCGACAGGACAGCGCGCATCCTATGGTGGCAAATCATCGCATCAACCTGCATCGAGAAGAACGGCATCTCCGTGGCGCTCTCAATTGATGCTCCTAACCCGCCATTATATGACATATGAAGATCTTCGATTTCGAGATTCAGGGAAGACACGAAATCTGCTAAGGACAACAGGGGGACCGTTCCTCTATCGAAAGCGGCATGTGTGTCGAGGACGCCTATACAGAGCCAGAGCCGTCGACGTGACTGTCTCTCAACGGCTTGGACTTGTCGGGATTCATCTCTTTCCAGTCTCAAAGCAGTCGCGAGCCGTATGGCAACTGCAATTAATGTCCAGGCGGAGGCACCATTTTCACATGTCCGGATTGCAATCTTTTGCCCGTGTTAGCTAGTAGGCGATAGCAAAGTTCAGATATCTAAACCAGATATTGGCAGGAATGGAAGTGATCGACATACCAGGTAGATCAGGAAAGCTTGGAGTCCTGTAAGGTCGGGCTTTTTCAACAAGTCCGAGTTGCAGATAGCTACCTCCGTGGCAAGCTGAAAGCGATGGAGCAGATCGCTTTTGCGACCCAGGCTCATTTCCTTAGCTTCGTCATCCGATATGCTGCAAACAGCCATAAAGTATAATGCATATTCTAGGGCTTGCTTCGACATCGTGATTTGTCGTTCGTTGTGCGATATCCCATAGCTGGTCATGTCTGCGTACAATGATGGCCAATGCAGGATTTGATAGACGGTGTGGACTCGAACTCGATACAATTCGAGCAACGTCTCTTGCATGCTGCGAGAAACACTGATGGCTCCGGTATCGATATTACTTTCTAGCTTGCGGCCGAAAAGAATCTTGCCATGACTGGCGACCACATCAGACTGGTCACCAGAACTAGACAACCCTTGTAAAGTGTGCTCTTCATCCGAGTCATCGATCACTTCACGTAGTCCTGCCACCTGACGCAGCACTGTTAGTTGGTACACAACGAGTCAAGACCACACACACTTCTCCCGCAAGAGCATCCCAAAAGTCTGGAGCAACGCATTCGGCTGATATGCTTGCCGGGGCTGCAGGAGGTTGGGCATATCTAGATCCATTTGGGTGTCCAAAGCTGGTAACTCCAAAATCGGTTGATGATCCTGGTGCTTCTTGTAATAGCTTTTCTATCCGCGAAACGCGGTTTTCAAGCTGGGACGTACGTTTCTGTGTCCTGTTTGTCCGTCCTCGAGGCAGTCGGGCGCGCCGAACACCCTCACATCTTAGACCTATCTTTTGACATGGCGAACACGGTGTGCCTTTGTCGCATTTGATCTTTCGTCTCTTGCAGCGCTCGCATGTGAGTACTGGAGCTGGATCCATCTTGGTAATGCATGCATACGGGAAGCGTGTGCGAACAATGTGGTTACCTTAGATAGCAGGTCGTGGATGAAGTTGATCAAGAACTTGTCTACGTCATCAACGACGGCTCTACTTAAGTCGTATGCGGGGAAAATTCTCCGAATGGATTTCGTCGTCTGATCCAATGTTTTCAATCTGGAAGTTAAGGTCTATGGACGACCTCACTTTTCTTTAGGCTGCACACCTAAGATTGCTATTTCCTTAAATGCTGCTATCGCTGAGTCCGTGAGGTGCGAACCAATCGACATTGAATGCTGAGCGTAAAAGTGGCCTCACTCGAGTCTGTAAGAAGGGTAAAATTGATGCAGATTTTTGATTTTTGGCGGTTCAAGAGGGCAGACATGCGCGTTCGGCCTACTCTTAAGTGACTTCTTGACTTACACCGCAACTAGTACCCCTCACAGGGTATGTTTACTTGAAGATGATGGACGGATTCAAGGGGTTTAATAGTGGTCATGGACAGGGGGAAATCATTGTGGAAGGACAGGACTTTGCTACATCATTGTGTCGGTTATGATGTGGGAGTTTCACCCAACTGTATGGGCGCCTTGATCATCAAGAGGCGCGGCAACGCCCTAATCATCAACTCCCTAATCATCAGTACCCTCATTATCAACACCCTGATCATCAACGCCATAATCATCAACACCCTAATCGTCAACGCCGTGATGATCCACACCCTCATCATCAACGCCTTCATCATCAAAATTTTCAATATCAAGCAACCAATGATCTTTTGCGTTTGGCTGCGAATACGACGCCGTCACCAATAATCGAGCCAAAGCTTCCAGCGCACCTTGATCATTATGGACGCCCTCATCATCAACAGGATAGCATATAGCGAGGCCGCCTGCACATTCTCTAAGTCATCTTGCAAGCCGTAACTAAACCTACTTAACACCATATGTCTACAATGTCAGCCCCCTTCGAAGCTAGATTGAAGGAGCTCGAGCTCCACGGTAGAGGTTGGTTTGGTCTGCTTCAACAAGCCCTGATACCAAGTACTGACAGTCTTCAGCATCAATCCAAACGGCCAACGCAGCCCCGATTGACCACGATCATCGCAGCCGCTCATGGATAGGACAATGGCTTGAGCACCAGAAGCGAAGCAACGGGGTCCCGTATTTAGGATTGAAGGACGTGAAGTTCGAAAGAGTCAAGCATTGGGAGGACAAAGGAACTCAACTGGCTCAAAAGTCCCACTCAGATGATACGACCTCTTTGATGGTGGAGCCGTCTGATGCCGGTGCATAACTCAACCTATGAAGGAACGTCTAGTTGAGCTGGAAAGCACGCACGAACCATGTAGCCAGGCTTCAGGAGGGATTCTAGTGCCCCATTATCTTGGACTGGCAGAATAGAATACAAAACCTCCCTAGCCAAGAGATAGGGTCCAGAATTGATTTCCTAGTCAAAGAATTCCTTGATACAAGTACGCGAGTCTGTGTGATAAAGACAGCAGGAGATATGCGAAACCATCAGTACTTTCCACGTAATGTGAGATACTGATATCCAGTCTGAAGGGCTTTGTTACGGTGGTTCGAAGCAGCAGAAATCCATGAAAACCCTGCATTCTTGACCTCGGGTCTACTTATTTCGACAGTCCCCTTCAGGAATCTTTAACGCACAATGAGAGAAATCTTAATCGAATCGAGGAGCGGCATGCTATGTCGAACACGCCCCGGTCTCTACCCTAGCTAGATGCTCGGTAGACTCTGATGTCTAAGTAGAAAGCACCTGCTCCAATGCGGTAAAAGACTCGCTATGATCCTGTTCGCGTGGGGTGACGATGTTGTAGATGTAAGTGAGTGCGTCAGGTAGTCAGAACCCGACTTGGATGCTGATGGAGGACGGGAGGTAGCAGGCTCAATTTTGAGCTGACGCATCTGAGGATTTTTTTGGTCAAACCCTTGTACTTGCGTCTTGTCCGGACCAAGCAGGAACGTGATCTCGAATCCTGTTGGCAGTTTTGTGGGGCATCATCGGCAGGAATGGCCTAGTCCCGTCTACGCGGCCGGAGCCCCACATTCGCTGCCCCGCTATTATTTGGGCAGCGCCCTAAACATCAACTCAGGAGATGCAAACAAGGCTGAACGAGATTAATAACTGACTTGAGGATGAGTCCCGACAAGATACTTGACCTCAGAAACAGGCCATACGATCCTGAGCATTGGCTAAGTCGACAATGCCTTCAGAACATCACAAAGCAGTACAGCCATGCTAAGTGTGATGCCCTCAGACCTCCTTGACTGATGGATGAGTCCTGCCATCCATGCCTTCAAAGCGACTTAAGCTGGCTCACTCCTGAGCTTCTCTTCGGGCCGGAGAGGTCTTCGGACGAGGCTGTTTACGATCACGAGATAGTCTCCGGCAATGTCGCTTCCGACAACGCTGCGAAGTTGAACAAATCGAGACCGGAACAGAATGCTTTCTCCAGCTCCTGCAAAGTCCAACAGTGGAGGAGTCATTCGAATGACACTAAGCCAAAGAAAAATTCTTGGAAAGAACGGCTATTTACAAGTCAACAACTGGGGATCTTGAAGGAGTGGTTTGAAGCACACTTGGACAACCCTTACCCTACCTCAGTCGAGAAGATCTCACTGTCGCGTATTACAAAGCTCACTACAAGGCAGATCGAGGTATGGTTAGCCAATGCCAGGAAACGCCATCCGCAATCTGTTTCTACAGCAGATGTGTGTTTTCTGCCGAAGAGGGCTTCAACTGTCTCTGCACAAACCCCGCTAGAACGCTATCTCTCCTCGTTCTCAGAAGATGAAGCTGCACGCCCACAAGACATTCGTCAGGCGTTAGAGGCGTCACCCGGGCTGTCCTCGCATGGTTACCGCAGAATGTCTGGGGCCAGCTTAGCAAACAATGAAGACCGCACGAACCATCAAGGTTCGCGCGCTCAGTCCAAGTCTCGGGCCAGTTCTACCTCTTCTGCTGGGAGCGCCTCGTCTTTTGGATCACGTCAAGGGCGCCGAAGCTATGGTTCCCACCTATTCAATCGTGCGGATATCATCAACAAGTTGTCTACCAAGCGTCGCCGACAAAGTGTGTCTAGTGAACGTCGTTTTGTTTGTACCAAATGTACGTTCCGTGGCAAGACCGCCTACGAGCGCGAGAGGCATGAAAACAGCGTTCACAGCAGGAAGATACGATGGATTTGCGGACTGCATGAGGTCGAGATGATATTTCTTCATCGCAACTCTAACCATAACTTTCTTCAACCAAGTTCTGCCCAGTCTGATCCGAGAGCAGCGCTATCCGATCCTTTATTCCTGTTTCTGTACGAGAATCAAAGGCGCAAGGGTTCTTCCCCCAATCTGCGCTGTTATTTTCATGAATGTACCTATTCCCAGGGAGCGAGACCCTTCGAGTCTGAATGGGACCTTTACTGCCATATGGGAACTAAACACGATTACACATCCCAGCTTCACCAAGAACGACGCCGTAAATGGTGTTCTTGTTCTAAGAAAAGCGTCGAAGACAGAACTTTCTACCGTAAAGACCACCTCAAACAACATCTGCGCCAGAAGCATGGGTTAGATGCAGATACGATCAGAATGCTTCCCATAGACAAGTGGAGGACAACAAATGGAGAGGCAAGCGAAGGAGAGAGGAATGCAGAGGTCATTTGTAGGTCTTGCCCTTAGAGACCCAATTCTCTCAACCCACCTTACTCATTATGGATATCTCATCAGACTCGCCTTCCGGCTCCCCGAACAACCATAGCTTAGAATTGCTAAGACTATCGTCGCCGAATGATTTCCCTTTGAGCATGCCATTGAATCTGAACCCGATAATGGTCGAAGATAGTGTCCTGCCGACTACCTCAAACGCACCACTAAACAACTTATTGGCCGTTGAGGCAGACCAATCACAGATGGACGGAATAGATGTTTCCTTTCTAGAATCAGAGCAAGTTGAGTGTCTAGCGTGCTTTGCCGGGCGGGTTGCATGCGACCCTTGGACACCAACTTGCTCGCATTGCATATTTTCTAGAAACAACTGTGACTACGGCTCAATGCCAATGACAATGACGAGCGAGACATCGTGGTTACATACAGAATAAGACCAGTAGTGCAATAGACTTGCTTGCATGAGAGCGAGTCAATAGAAGAAAGCTCTGTTGTTTCTGTAGCTGCGGCTGTCCATTTTTTTTTGGCAGAAGATGCCCTTCCCGCCTACTGCGAGATCTGACGAGAAAGCGACGAAGATCAAAGTTTAGACGGAGTGTAGCATCCATCTCGGATGAACTTGAGGCATGCCTAGATAGCGGCTGCAGGGACTTTCAAAAATACTCAACTGCGGCTTCGACAACTTACTGAATGTCTGAAAATTGAGGTTCGTTTCTCGCACAAAATTGTCGCTGGTGGTAGATTGCTGAGCGACGACAAGCATACAGACTATTAGGTCGCTCTCCATAGGAGCAGTCAAAATTCCGTCGTTTCTTTGCGTGACGTTCGAACTAACGTAGATAACGCGGGCTACAGACGCCCCGAGTGCGAAACCATACGGCTTGTAAAAGATCGCGTGTTTCGATCAGTCTTCTCAAAGCTTGTAAACCGTGGGAAATGGTCCGAAAAGAATCGATAATACAACATATCTACGTTAAAAGCGATCATTTGTATGACGTTTTCCTATTAGACGAAATTCTGAGCGGGGAATCTGCTTCCTGAAGATACTGTTAGAGCCGTTATAAGTAGTTGTGGAGGCCTGCTCCATCATCTTGTGTAAGAGATCTATGCTGCGGAAAATCAAATGTCGCTCTGCACTGATTTATATTGAGGGTCAACAGTAACTCCATATCAAGGCTTTCAACACTATGTTAGCGATTGGAGGTGAAGTCGGCTATGCCCAAAGGAGACGCAAACCTCTCCAAGAGTTCCTACGGCCGCGCCCTGATCATCACTGTCACGAACCAGTGAGGCTTGCAGGAATAGCGACAACGCAACCATGTCTACCCTCAAGACGTTCTGCATCGAGTTCAAGAAGGGGGAATTTGAAGATGGTCTAGGCGCATCTTGTGTTCTCCGGCACCTTGGCCCCCTGTGGAAGCGAGACAATCCCCCGTCTACTTATACGACCCTGGACCATGGATCAGATTTGCGATCCTACCCTTCTCGATGATCATGATTGGCTTGACCCCTCGGTCTTCAATGAAACACCTTTCCAGTCAACAGGACCTTCTGCTCACCTGCTAGATCCCATCCACGGCGAGAATCCAGCCTTTAGCTACAACAATAATGTTGAGCCACCAGAGCTATACGTGCATGCAAATCTCGATCTAGGATCCTGTCCATCCGAGTACCCTCTTCCGCCATCCTCTCCTCCGAAAGCCGTCATAGCAAGCACAAGCCTGTCACGCAAACGGCCGTTTCCACCGCCAAGCCCGGGCTCTTCACCAGCGCTGATAGGGTCCGGCACTGATCCGCCTCCGGCGAAGAAGCAGAACAAGTGGAGTCCCGAGGAAGATGCGTCAATTATACAGCTGCGAAAGGATGGGATGAAATGGGATGAAATTTCGAGGCATATGCCAGGAAGAAGTGCGATTAGCTGTAGACTGCATTATCAGAATTATTTGGAGAAGAGGACTGAGTGGGATGAAGAAAAGAGGAACGAGTTGGCCCGTCTCTACGAAAGGTGAACAAGTCTCCACACATTCGTGGCCCACCAGCTTGGCCTTTTCCAGCTCTTCGCTAACGCGTGTGAGGTCAGGTTCAAGTGCGAGATGTGGTCCCGGATCGCCGAAGAACTCTCCGTCTCCTGGCGTGCTGCAGAAGCCATGCATTGGGAACTCGGCGAAGTGGAAATGACGCGTCGAGCCGGCATTGTCTCTTTGGCGCTCGCGAACACATCCGTCCCCAACTCATCATACTCACCACCGGGCAATGCAAAACATAAAGCTAATAGTGGGGGAAGGGCGCGATTAACAGGCAAGCAAAGGAAAATTCTTCAAACATGGTTCGAGAATAATCTGCATAATCCGTACCCACCTCCGCCGACCAAAGATATACTTGCCCATCAGACTTCCCTAACCACCAGACAGGTAGAGATCTGGTTCGCTAATGTTCGGACGCGGAGTGAGAAGACAAATTCACAGGGAAAAGGCCCGTTGCCAGCTCATACCTCATCTAACCAAGGACCGACACCACTAGAGCGCTATCTGTCATCTTCTGAAGAGGAAGAAGCTGCACGCCCAGAGGATATTGCACAAGCTCTTGACACATCTGACTCCCAGTCTTTTGCGCCAGGGAGCTCGCCAGCCACGCAAGATACTCCTGCGTTTCCTGCTGACCACGATGGCCCGAGTGGTGTATCTCAGCCATTACCTTGCTCTAGGGCTGGGTCTGTCTCCTCAGCAGGAAGCGCTGCATCTTTTGGACCGCGCCAGGGACGTCGGATATATGGCTCCTATTCCCATAACCAAGCTGGAAATGTGAATTCCGCGTCTCAGGAACAACTCCATGTTTGTTGCCCATATCCCCATCCCCAACCTCATGTTCATGACCAAGTCACTGGGGAACGGCTGCACCGCTGTTCTCATTGCTGGTATCGAGGGAAAACCGCCTACGATCTTCGCCGACACGAGAATAGTGTGCACAATGGGAGGACACGATGGATTTGCCAACTACACAAAATTGATATGCTAAACAAACCAAACATTTCGAAAACGTATACAATCCCTTATGTCTCGTTCCTAGAGGCCCAAAGTGTTATTATACCGGACCCGAGTGGCTTTTTTCGGTGTCCAGAGGATTCTTGTAAGCAAGAGCGGTTTTCGGATAAGGCGGTTTACGAGTAAGTTATTTGCGTTAATTCGTCACTAAAATTAATGTTGGATAGCTCACATATACAATACCATCGAAAGCCGTACTGCTGCAATAAAGAAGAATGCGCGCATTTGCGTTTCGACACTGACTTCGATTTGTTTATTCATCTTGATAAAGTGCATTTCAGGGATGCTCCTGCTGGACTTTGTTACATGCGCGACTGCGCTCGCAACAAGTTCAACGATTCAAATTTTGAATTTAAGTCTACGAAGAGTCTGTATGACCACATGAAATCGTCACATGACTATTCAGCCTGCGTTCATCAGCGCCAAATGCAGGAATGGTCATCGTGCGTCGATCAAAACCTGTTCAAGCGTCTATTCTTCCGAAAGGATCATCTGAAACAACATTTACGCTTAAAACATGGCTTGCGCGAGCGTACTATACAGCACCTTCCTCTTCAGGAATGGATCGATCGACAAGAACGATCGGCAAGTCAGGACGGTCAAACAGGTTAGACTGGATCGTTCGTCAATGAGCCTGAAGACAGTGTTGCTCCAGATTCAACGTGTATAGAACTCGGGATGCCTTCAGCTACTTAGCACGAATCTTCACGCATGCCTCTTGAGTTGCAACATGCCTTTTCTATCCTGGAAGAAAAGCGAAAACGAATTGCAGACGCATCAGCTGGATATCGTGCAAGGCGGCAGGAACAAAAAAGTAAAGCTGCACAAACGATTATCTATTGGAGGAATAGCTAAGGAAAGCTGCCGAAACGAGAAACTCTTGTGCTAATGAACGGGACTATTGGACGGCGCTCGCTCATAGTCCTCCCCTTTACAATTAGCTTTTGATAGAAGGGGACGAAAGAACTGCGCCACAGCGTTTCGCATGTAGTAATTGTACGCTCGAAAGTCGCTGAAAGGGCCTTTAGGACTCCGAATTCTTATTCATAAGGCGCATGGAAGACCAGATTCTGATCTCAACTTTCTTCCGATCAACGAAGCTGTAGGCGATTGATTATATCAAAGGTTCACGGTGTTTTGTTTCTTATAACTCAGACAGCTGCAATAGCATACACTTTATACTATACATCCCACGGACCCTTTCATTCCTTTCCTCCAAACGTACCACTTATCAGCCATGCATTCTCCAAGTCCAAATAGACCTCAAAGCGGATCACTCCAGAAACTGGACGATCCCGTGAGGTGGCCTAGAAAGGATCGGCGTTGAAGCTCTCGGTGATAATCGATATTCGCTCTGGAAATGCTTTGTGCGGAAATTTGACGGCTGTGTCTTGGTCGTTGTGGGGCGTACGGAGGTGTTTTATAGCTTTGCGTGACAAAGTTGGCCTTTCGAACGCCTACCAGTTAGCCTTGGCGTCTGATCGAGACGGTGGTACTGGGTCACGTGACCTTGCGATTGCAACCGCCGTCCACTGGCGCCCGACCACACGACTTCCGGGTTGGCGGAAATTGATGCAATATTTTCACAGCAACTTGCATAATGCCAATCCAGTTGCTAATGAAATCAGTAGGGATATGTGCGGATGAGTCCCTACTTGAAGCCTTGAAGCGTGCCGTCCAATAAGCCTTGTCGGGTTATGCAGACGCGGCACAGCCTCGTCCTGTGCCTGTTAAAAGCTTTGACTTTCGCCTCGCATTTCAGCCTGATCAGATCGTCCTGAATTTAAATGGTCCCAACAGCTTGTCCAGTCTACTCTGTCACTATCCACCATTATGGATGTCGCTGGAACAATTGTTGGAACAGTATCACTTGGCATCACTCTCTGTGACGGTATCGCCGCATACTGTCATGCATGGAAGCATCAGGATGATGAAGTCCGGTCTTTAACAGCACTCTGCGAAACATTGAAGCAACTCCTTCAAGAGGTTGAGCGGCGCGTCAACGACAGTCAAACACCCAACCACGATACCGTTGTGAAGCTGAATAATACGCTTCAAGAATGTACTAGACATATTGAGGCAGTTCTTCGTCTCTCCAAGAAACATGAAGCGGGGCCAGCAGCCACAACTTTGAAGGAAAAAGCTAGCGAGCTAGCTCAAAGGCTGAGATTCCCGTTTGAAAAGAAGACGTTGGAGGAGCTACAAGGCATAATGATCGCATTTCGTGGAAACGTGGATACTGCTCTGGGATTGCTTAAGCTGTAGGTATTCTAACCCCTTTCTAGAGCTGTCTTGATCGTGAAAGCCAAGGAGATATGCTCCAATTGTTTTCTATTCCTTAGCACCAGCTTCTGTTTCATGCTCTGGGACTCGAATCTCCAACACTAGGTTGAGCTAATCCCAAACAGTGATCTCTTGATGTCGACACAAGAGGCGGTACAGGGTCTTCGAACAGACAGCAACAAGTACAATCAGCTGATACTAGGAGAAATACGAGCCATAAATGGGCAGGTATCCCATTCAGTTGGCGTGGAACTGGAGCGGAAGTTACCCTTTCTAGAGACCAACTTGGCTCAGAAGATTGAAAACTCCCAAAAGTCAATCGAAAACTCCAGGAACTCAATAGAAGCCACAGTGAAAAATTTGTCCGCTGAAATAACGTCCGCTCTCAATGCGCATACAAGGCAACATATGATGGCCATTGCATCGACCCTTGATGGAGTTCCAGAGGGCCAGGGGCAATTTCACCCGAAAACAGATTCCTTGAAATTACCTATCTTCGGTCCTTCTCTTCCTCTCCCAAAGAAGAAAAGAAGAAAGCGAGACCGGAATCAGATTGAACAAAAAGCCTCCGGCTGCGAGTGTAGCCCAAATATTGGCCGTATCACTTCTTCTCCATCTTATAGATATGGTCTTGGCAAGGATAGCGAAAGTTTTGTTATCCATAAACAAAATTGCCCCTTGTGGTACCATTCACATATAATTACGAAATACGGCGTCAACGTTCTCTTCCTTCAACGTCTCAGAATGTTCGGGTCACTAAGCATCAGCAGATCTCCATATGCTTCCATCTTCGGATGGAGCATTTCACAAAATCTTACCTACAAAGCTGTGGTGCCAGACGACGCGCCTGCTTTCAAAGTGCTGAAGAAATACTTAGAGACACCAGGGCTACTGGCCTGTGAGCCTTACATCACAAGCTGTTCTCAGGATTTGAGGGCAGTTTTCGAGAGTGGTTATGGGTCACCCCATGATACGCTATCTGACGGAACCACTCTCATTGAAGTAAGCTATTGTCTTCCACTGTTAGGGCCAATGGCTCTTACCTGTTCGATCTGCTGATTGGCCACATTAACTTGCTAACAGATGGCATTCGAACTTTTGAGAATGGATACTTCATGCAACACTTATGCACTATGGCAGCTTACTCGAGAACTTCTTGCGTTAGGAGTGGAGATGAATTTTGACCAAGAACGATCCAAATTATGTGGCAATCCTCAGTACTCTTTCCAAGATATCATTAACCTGCTTAATCCAGCTAACGAGATATAGGCCTCTCTGGGATAAATTTTATTCCAGAATCTTCACTAGTTATACTATACGTTTTCCCAAGGGCCCTATCAATCATTTCAACACCTATACTCAAGTTGTCATGGACTTCCTTTCCTGGCTCATGAAACGCGATATGGAAATACATTATCCTTCACAATTTGGTAGAGGCGGATACCAATCCCAGACTAGGCCTTGGTACGGATTCAACATCATCCTGAACGCTCTACGGTCAGATGAAGACTTTTGCATAGGTATGTTGTCAATATTTCACCTCAGGTATTGCTGAAATAACGGCTGGTATCGATGTTGTTTTGAAATTCGATGACCATCGTACACAATGGGCATGAATTCATGTGCGCTTTTTCGTGGCGAGAATACCCCCCTTGTTGTAAACTAATGCTATGAAACAACGTTCTAAAATGTAATGCCTCTTTCTATTCTATCTCCTTCATTAATATTCCCCTTTGGCTAACATAATACTGCGATTCTCTGCTAACTTATGGTAGCAGCTGAATGCGGTGTACTATCGACAGCAGTACTAAGACGAGATAAATTTGCTGTTGAGAAGGCCCTCAACCAGCACCCCCGATCCCTTCAAACCGAGCAAAATGTCTTTAGACAGAACCCGATACATCTCGCTATTGGGTGGCCAGATGGCCTTGAGCTCCTTCTGAGAGCCACAGATGAGTCTCTGCTGTATCAGGATTTTGACATAGATCTTAACACAGAGCTTGACATCTACACATGGGGTAGCACTCCACTCGATTATGCCATTGCATTTGGTTGTACCGGGTCAATTCGATTGCTGGTCGACGCAGACGCGGCTTCCTGCTTCAATTGGATCTACTTCGTCGGGACTGATTCACTTGACCCAGAGGTTAGTCAAGCTGTTTTAGACTTCACTCTGAAGATGCTCTGGCAGTTGCTCGAATTTGGCAAACGAAACCTACCAGACGAGAAAATGTCTCCGCTCCAAGTCACAGGCTTTGAATCGTTCGACTTGAAAGCAATAGAATTATTAGATTGCCTTCGCGCCGAAGGTATTCAAATCCCAAGAAAGTTTGCTAGTGTGCTTCCCTGGCTACGATTCGGTGGCTTTTTCTACGAAGACGGAATTTGCACCGATACAGCCATGGCACTTTTCCGAGCTGGATTCACAAACTTCGACTCTGAAGTCGAGCAGATTACACCCTTGATGAACTTAAGGGCTCCAAAATACGCTCTTGAACATCAATTTTGCTTTTCGCGCTACTTCCGCATTGTCGAGTTCTTCGTAGAAAAAGGCGGCCGGTTGGATCGGCAAATTCCTTCCGACTTCATTAGCAAACCATTGCCGACCAACGACAGTGCCAACAGTCATCGAGTTATTCATCGCATTGCGTCTTCATCCTGGACTGGAGCGATGTTCTTTGACCTCGACGATGTGGCCGCTGTGGCGGATCTCGGGTCTTCTCAGACTTGGCACGATATATTTCAGAGCAACATCTCCGATCCGTGTATTTGTGCCTGCGCATCTGGTGGATGTCGACCCATTTCCCTCGCTTTGAAGTCTTCGGTGAACTCAACTTCCGTTTTCTGGAGCCGATGGTATCGATGGTACCATCATTTCCGCGAAGTCAATCGAAATTGGGAAAAGATATTGAACCCGCAGTGCTGGGAAGGGGCAGTTGAGCTACTATCGAATCTAAAGGTTTTACTAAATGGTCTGGAAGGAGACCAGCTAGCAGAGGATGTCGTACGCTTCCTCACGTTTTCTGCTCTTGGGCTCAGTCATAGCTGCTGCCGTCATAAAACTAGTATCACTTTTCCCTGCAAAAGATCATACGCTGACTACAAGATGATTGACGTCATGGACCCAATTGATATCCAAGAGATTCGAGACGAAGAAGCCGAATTGATCGAAAGACTCGATAGTCTGGTCGACGGGTTCATGAAAGACTTTCGAGAATCTGGACTACCATTTTCAAGGTTTCTTCTAGAGAATTGGCAGGAGACAATGTTGGCTGAGCTATCAATCAGGGATGAAATGCCGAAGCCAGTGAAGAATCATCTCGAGGAGCTTGGAGTGAAGATTCACGTCGATGAAAATCTGGATGATGAGTCATACGAAAATTTTGAAAATGAGATGCGTAAGTACAGGGAAGAGCGTCAAGAGAAGAAGAAACAGGAAGACGATGCTTACGCCGAATGGATAAGCGGCATCCGGAAGAGCATCAGGACCAAGTAATCCATTTTTGATGGTCTGGCAGGACACACCGAACTGTACTGCAATCATAGAAGCAAGCAGCGGATATCCACAAGCAAAAAGCAAAGTTTCAAGAAGGGGATGTCAGTTCATAGTCCTCTTCCAGCTCTTTTTCCGTTCCACACGCGATGCAGTCCAATGAATTTGACCGACTCTGCAAGCCGTAATTTAAACCCACATCCAGCGCATGTCCAAGGAAGAGGTCACTTCATCTGCATCGCTTAGCTCCACCCATCTAACAACTCTCCATACAACGATCAGGGCATCAGCAGTTCTCTCTCGCCAAATTCCCTACAGCCTACTCTTGACCTTATTCCGCTGAAAACAAGAAAACTCTATTCCGCAATCCATCGCAGTGAAAGCCTCCCCTTGCCAAACCCGGTTTCGGCAATGTTCTGTACGGTGCCTCAGAATCTCTCCCTTGAAAACCATCCATCACCGGGCAGCAAGGTAGGACTATAGGGTGAATCTTTGGCGTGTGTGGAGGGAAGATATGCTGAAGGTCGTTCGAAAGATATGATCCTCGGATGAACTGTTCAGGTTGTCGATATCCGTCCCCCGATAGGCGCCAGCTCAGTCCAGTGACTATGATTTAAATCCAGAGTGATTCACTTGAGTGCAGTGAAGGATCACGAGCATAAGGAGCCGAGTCGCTGAGTCCTGAGGCTTCGACCTTTAAGCTTGACGAATTTGGTGGAAAGGGGGGAGAAAGGTGGAGGGGAAGAGGAGAACCACGGGGTTTAGGCAGGTGTTATTGGCAGTGGAGGAAGGGTTGTGTAGGAAACAAAGCGTTGCAGCACTTTGAGCACTATCTGTCCTGATCTGGTGGATGAGCTTCATTGCCTTTGCCTCAGCCCGAGATGGTAATGGGCCATTAATGGCAGGAGCAAAGCGACTGATGTTCTCTTTGGTGTCAGGAATGCAACTCCTCACCTGCTCTACCGCTTTTGATGTTTATGACTAATAGACGAAGTTCATCTGGAATAATTATACATGCCGAACTCCTCAGCCGCTGATCCACCGCCCATTCCCCCCATTGCTGTTGAATTCTTAGGCGGATTCCACTGGACTTCAATCTCCTCATGATCCCTGCTCATCTGACCGGCTTTCCCCCAGATTTGGAATTTCAGATCTGCCGCTCCGATGATTACTTTGACGTCGAACTCCGCACGTTGATATTGCGGACCGAAGTTATACCTGTAGCTCACAATTGTCCGATCAGTGGCTGGACTTTCTCGCACGTGATTTCAAATAGGGGAGGAAAGGGTTTCATATTTTTGGACTTACCAGTGCCGGTTTTTGAGCTTCATGTCGGCGGGGTTGAGTGCCGATTCTACAGCGCAGATCGCTCTCACGCCGTCATGTTTCATGCTCCTGGGAAGCTGGTTCGAGGGAAGGGCAGACATGACAATCTGTGTTCTCCACGGTAGGATTTCCTTTCCGAGATTGATCTTCAACCTGTAGTGGTTGCGAACGCCTTCCGCGACGGAGACGTTTTCTCCCTAGGGAGAACATTAAATGTCAGACCATATTGAGATAGGTTCGATTTTCTAGAAAAATTTCGGCTTCCTCCTACCTGTCGGATAAACCAGTGTATCTGTTTTTCAGCCCACTTCCTTTTGTCTCTAGGGTCTATGACGACGTCTTCCCCGATATGTTGAAGGGGATTGTACGGTGCCCGAACAATGATACCATAGCTATTTCGGCAGCATCTCTCCTTGAATATGCCTGTTCCGTTTCTCAATTCTTGTATCCGATCGAGGACAATACCGTGAACTACCACGAGTTGCCTATGAAATGTTATGAGCCATGGAGGAGCTTGTGAAATGCACCATATGTAAAACATACGGCTCGGGAGCGGTAAGAATCTCGATGCGGGCTGCATTTGGTGCGCCAACTCCACCAAGCTCATAACGTTTTCTCAATCGTTGCTTCAGATATGGAGAACTTCCAAGCCCTCCTGACAGTACCAAATATGACTGCGAAGGAGCAGTAGTCAGCGATGACTCAAATGGAAATTATAGCGTCAATGAACTTACAATACTCTCGCGTGGATGGGTTTTCTGTAGCGTCTCAAACTGGTCGTCGATTAATGTGAATATTTTTTCAACCTGCTCGTCGAATACGTGCTGTAGCTCTTGCCTAAGTCTGGATGTTAGTACAGATATAGGATATGCTCGGTGTCAGGTTACGGAGAACTCTCAATAAATTAAGATTCTTCTATTGATAAATTGAGAAAAACCACCTTCTGGGTCCACAGTAAACCCGAAAGGAGATAGGCTTACCTAGTAATTACCATTTTCGAGTCTCGTAAGTTTGCTTGCGGAAAATCCAAACCGCCGGGCAACCCAGGTACAGGCAACAAAAGGTCCAAAGCGCTGAATGCTTCGGCGCCAAAAGAACATTTGAAAGTTTCAAATCTATCAGACATCATCCTGTCAGCTAGTTCTGCAGGGTTAGCAGGTAAATTATGCTTGATTCTTTCTAGGCGTTCAACAATCATCCTTTCTATTTTGAAGTCGATCAAACTAGATCCTACAGCCCTTCCCTCAACCCAACTCAATGGCTCTAGGGTAGTATGGCCAAAGGTTGCAGTGGTGATCTTGAGAACGTTAACATCAGTCGTTCCCCCGCCGGCGTCACAGACGAGAAACACATCACCATTCTCGTAAGCCTGCTTCGATGTGTAGACCGCAGCCGCTTCGGCTTCAGTGAGCGTGATCCGAACCATGAAGTTCGGTTTGTCTCCGAATCCTGCTTGCTTGATGAGCTTCTCCATTTCCGCAATCATTCCCGGGTTCTTCCATGTTGTTGGGACGCTGAAGAGGAACTCGACCATCTTGCTGCTCCATCGTGGATAAGATTCGTCGAAATGCTGGATTATCGCTTGATATATGAAATGGAGATAGTCGGCAAACCATTTTCTGGCCTCATGAACCGTTGGTTGGCCAGGAAACCCGTCTTCATGATTCGGGTCTAAGTATAGCTTGAACAGATCGCACACTTCTAAATCGGGATTTTCCTCGTCTATGAGGAATCCCCAAGTGACTGGGTAGCCTGATTTTGTATCATAGGCTACTGCCGTGTCGACTTTGTTGCGATTCTCGTGGCCCAGTCTTCCCGGCCAATGTTGAATGGTTTTTGGTGCTGACCACTCCGGTCCCATTGAGTATGCAGCCCCAGTGCACTGTGGGAAGAAGGTCAGAGGATGAAAGAATCATCGAAAGGTGTGTCATACAGTCATACCAAAGTCCACCCCTACCACAATGTTCGGGACAAATGTTTCCAAACCCATGATGCAACTTCGCTCCCAGTTCAGTATACAATGAGATACAAATTAGAAGATTTGTGCCCCATTCTGGCGCGGAAACATTTTCTAGGACGTTCAACCTCCTCCTGGGACAATCTAGGAATAAGATCCAGCAACCTAAGAGATTGCTGGGTGGCTTCTCCCTCACTAGCAACAGATAACTCATATCATGAGGAAGGTGGTCTAGCAGGAGCAGCAGCAACAGCAGCAGCCACCAAAACGAACTAAGCCCAATTAAATTTCCGTTTGATCTTCTCCGTGGCCTATCAATAGCAACAACGTAGCTTCCTCCGCCACAACAACCCCAGATATGCCGCGTCCAGGTTTCAGGGGCACACTTTTGGCAGGATTCTATGCAAGGAGTAATTTCACCTCGCCCAAAAAAGATTCCATATTCAAAGAAAGGCTAGGAGGAAAAATCGTGGCTGGTAAACTTGTAACGGAATTACATGGCACAAATTGGCGTTCAATAGTCTAAATCAATCATGCGCCCCTCCGCGGTCGATAATGTCCTCATGTTTCTCTTCAGCCTTGTTGTTTTGTTCTAGCCAGCTATAGTAAGCCTCATTATGTGATAGAGGCACCGGTGGCGGCTTCTGGCCCCTAAGGTAGATCAGCCGTAGTTAGCCCAAAGATTCTCCTTACCAAAGCCGGCAATGTCGATCCCAAAAGCCGACGAGGCTGAGCATTGCTGCGTCCCCTATCTCTCTGCGTTTTGTCCCGCCGTATCTAGCTGAGAAGAGATCATGAACTCCTACAGAACTTCTCTTCCTCTGTACCGGCTCCCTTTTTCATTTTCAGTCGCTGTACGAGAGCTCAAACTACGTCGTGAGCGTTCTTAGTTATGGCACCCAATGACCCCAATCCTGTAAATGCTGGGGAGACTAACATGCCCCCGGCGAAGAGTACTACGACAACCACTTTGAAAGATCCAAATTCCACTATAACGCCATCTCCTTCCGTTGCTTCAACTTCAACACCTACCAGAACTCCTAATTCCGGTAGAATCAGGACTGGTGAAGCGATTGGAGGGTTTTTTGGAACCTTTGTCGCTGGGCTCCTCATTGGATCTATTGCAATTTTCGTCTTTTTTCGACTGAGGGGCCAGCACCAAAGCCGACACCGTCCGAACTCAAAGAAACGACGGCATTCGGAAAAATCGTTCGGCTCAAATGGGGGGTTCAAATCTTCTGGGGACGACTTTGTACCCAGACAGAATGCTTGGGAGAGTCATCTCCCTCAGCCAGCTGACGACAATTCGCTCCGTTCACGCCTGAAAACACTATTTCATCAAATAGAACTCCATGTCGAAAATTTCTATACGGACGCAGAACCCGCTGGACGCGCGGGAAGTCCGATCGAAGCTGAGCTTTCACTTTTCGATTCCGGCCATCTTCCGGCTCCACTTGCCGTAACTTTGCAGCAAACACATTCCAAGGCTGTAGTCATAAAGCACAGTCTCACAAACCTCATCTTGGCCAAGATTTCCCCGGAAACACGCTTGCCTCCGTCCTTCCTACCCATTGAGTGTGCTGCTCTTCCCAGTGCCATTGAAAGAAATAAGTCTGAAATGGATAAACCGGGTAAGTTCTCAAGTCGAATACTTTTCTGTCAAGCTGTGCGCTGGTTCGAATTATTCGCCAACCACGCTTATCTCCTGTTGTCTCTGCTGACGGTATCCACGGTATCAAGGTTCCAGGGAAGCCCTTTCTCGTTGGCGCGTGATAACTGCCTATTTACGACCACATTTCAGCACTGATCAAGCATACATCGACCAACGTGACTCTGCCATCGTGGAAGCAGCGTCAGCTTTTTCCGCCGCTTTTGCTCCTTGGGCTGTCGCGAATCAAAGCATCAAGGAGCGACGCCAGAATCTGGTTGAAATCATGCGCAGCGCAGCAGATACCGGAATTTTGCTGTTTTCTCAGCCTTCGACGTTCGGGTATCATTGGAATGCTACTTCTAGTGCGAGAGGTGGAAGGACGATTGTCGTGATACCAGCTGTATTGAAGCTCACAGACGAACACGCGACGCCTTTGAATAAGCCTCAAATCATGGTGCAACAGACAGTGGACAGTATTTAGCTTCCGCAAGGCTTGATGTGATATAACTGGAAATTGGGAGGCGAAATTGTTTGCGAGATTGTTGAATACAATAGGCAGGGTAAATGCTGTTCAAAACGAAACTTTTTCAGTGCATGAATGTCATAATGGTTATTTCAACATTCTGTAGGGTGAAGTGATACGGGGAATGGAACGCTACGTTTGAAATAAGCTAGGTAGATCATTAATTTGTCTTGCCAATGCTTAACAGGTATTTCATCTCAATCGATATACTATATGTCATACCAGGATTTACCATGTACGCATCGAATAACGTTGTCGTGGCCGACCTAACGCGTAGATTGGTATTCTAACCAAGCCAGGCGCCTCTCCTTTCCTCTCGGCCCACAAAGGGTAGAAGCAGTCGAGAAACTACTCACAGACGCGCGCGTATGTAAACTTAGGGGAGAAATCGACTCTCCAACTAAGTTGGCTCGGTCGCTAGCTAGAATCGGGTTGATGAAGCTTTGCGATGCTGGGATAGAATGAGCAGACTGTATTGGCACGCTTGATAGACTGCCATTAGCGTTGCCGATCTTCAATGATGGAGGGATGTTGTCGAGCGGCTGTGACTGCCGCCAGCTTTGTTCTCGATTTTGCGACATTGGTAAAGGCTGAAGCTGTATATGGTGTTGATTTGGTGAGGGTGTTGGTGGTGACGACTGATTTTGCGACAACTGACCTGGTAGATGCGGATACTGCTGTCGTTGCTGCTGCTGCTGGTGCCATGATCCTACTACGGGCGGAGAGTTGTAATAATACGAGTGGTCACGACTTTGTGATGACCATTCCCGGGCTTTTTGAGATGCCGGATCATGCCAGTGTTGAGCGTCCAGAGGTTGAAATTGAGACGTGTGTTGATTTTGCCAGTATTGTCTCAGAGACGAGTCCACGCTTTGATTAAGGGGCTGTTGTGTTTGATGTCGCTGTAGATCTTGATGTGGCCATGGAATCGCCTCCGGTGCTTCGTCGGAGATCAACGCGCTGTGACTTCTGTTTTCCACAAAGTCCGATCTATCACATACTTGAAGACCATCAGCCCCATCATACGTTCCGGCAGCCCTTTCTTCTTCAGGCGTCGGTAACACCTCTCTTGCCATGATCACCGGCTCACCTCCGCTCTTATCGTTATAGGTTCTGAGTGATTTGACTGGCGTTCGAAGATGCTCTCCATTTCTAGCGGTGACAGATCCACTCAATTCGAGACAAGAGACGCTGGGTCTCAAAGGCAAAGTACGGGTGTCTCCAATCGAAACAGCGCTCCCAGTATCTTCGGCATTTTCTGTTGCTTCTGTTGTGATGGCCGTTGGCCCTTTCACCACTGGGGACTTCCTTCTGCGATTGAGAAACTCACTTTCCCCGTGTGGAGACGGAGCTTTCAAGGCATCTTCCATCGACAAGCAGCGTTCCTTTCTTGCTGGGGGTTCCGTGCTTGGAGAATGAACTCTTGCATGCCCTTCACGAGTGCAAAGAATGTTCATTACCGCATGGAGGCTCTGACTCGCCAAATTCAAACGTGCAAGGTTGGTCTCCACCTTCGGTAAATCTCGAAAAACAAAGAGTCCTCGGTTGAGCAATCCTATGCGTCCAAACCGGGTTTGCATGTCTACCCGTGCGGGCTCAATCAAAGCAGCCACATTATTCAGCGTTCTCTCGGTGTTCACGAATACGTCGTCCATCCATTTCTTTTCCGCGGGGTCGAGGTGAATAGACTTCTGCCGTCGAATGGTTCTTGCGACCTTCAGCGAGTTAGAGACGTGCTCAGTTGAGTTGAGTAAATCGCGAGTTTGCTCCCCGACAGCCTTTAACTCATAGGCCCCTGAAGCTATGCGCAAGGTAGCGTTGAAAGTTGAGAACACTGCAGGGAGTGACAACGCGCCTCCGTCCATGTTAGATAACGCTTGATAATTTGCATCGACAACGTTTACTTGTTAGAATCGGAATTTGATGCCTTGAGTCCACTAATTTGAATTGGTAGATGACGACCCTGGTAGCGCACAATCCACGGGTAAGTCAATGTCAGGGCAGGGTGTTCCCCTTCTCCAGGCTTCCGTCGTCGCCAAATTCGCATCCCGCGCCTTTACGTTCTGGCCCAAGTCAGCAGATGCCTCGCTCGCCGCCATCGGGTGGCTAGGCAGACTCCGTAGCCTAATGTGATTGTGGCGCCAGTTCCTCTCGCGTCCGATTCCGAGATGATGAGGCTGAAAAGGGCACGAACTAGGCTTGTGGCGCATCCCCAGTAGGAAATCCACCAGCGCTAGTGCCGAGACTATTATGCGTGAGGAATGACGATCAGCACAGGAGATCTCCTCTGCAACATGCCTAAAGAGTTTAGCTAGACGGGGGGGTGGGTGCGCCCCGTCCGATTTCTCGCCGTCAAAAGCCTCCTGACAATGTTCTCGCCAAGGCGTTTCAGCATCCTTACCTCACGCTTGCGCTAGAGCCTTTCAGCGCAGTGCAAAAAGTAAATATGCGCGCCTCTCTGTCCAAGACAGTCGTTGAAAGAGGTATGCGCAAGACTATCGACGAGGCTGGAAGCTACAACAAGTCTGGGCTCTCGCTCCAGTTCCTTTCGATCCCAATCATACCCTAATCAAGGTTGGGATGCGTGACTACTATTTCCGTAGAGCAGTGGCCCGTGTCTAAGAACCAGTTCATAGAGTACCAATTGGACAGAAGGTCTTTTGGGAGGGCTGTGAAAATATAGACTAATGAAATCTACGGTTTTACAAGCCACGTAACAAATTCGCAGCGCCTTTTCTATGTCGAGACTGATTATGTTCGCTGACGGACGGAGAATCTGGACGCATCGAAATGCTCCCCACGAAGGCGAAAGAAGCCTAGAGAAGTTGTTTTGAGGCATGTGCTTTCAGCTTCAGACCTCAATCCGTTGCTCTACGCCTGAGATACGTATATAGTAGAAGATCTGGGCGTGACACCCTCTGGTCTACGCGTGGAATAGAGGCTATACTTCTCTCTTTCTGTGACTCTGGCAGGATCTCAAAATGTGGCCAGCTATTATCCTCTTTGTTTCTACGTCCCTTTTCCCCATTTCTGCGTGGGCTGTGGGTTTTGCGGGCCCCCAGCCGACTGACGCAGCAACCGATGGCCATCAAAGCATCGGTTTCAGTCCTAAACCAACTGCTAAGCCGCGATTATCAGACCTTCGGGCGCGTAACCTGTTCCGTCGCCAAAGTGAAGCGACAGACACTTGTGGTTATATCACCGGTGATGAATCCCTACCATTGACCTGCCCTTCGAACAGTGCATGTATATACAACACTGTCAGTCAATACTTCGGATGTTGCATGACCAATGTAGCCGGCAACTATGTTATGGAGGATTGCCCACAGATCGCCACTCCCTATACAGCGTGTTTCGACTATGTGTCCGCCGACAAATGTTTGGGAGATTGTTACAGTTCCAATCGGGTTTGGTAAGTTAATGACTCTTTTTAATCGTAAACAAGAGAAGCTCCTTTGTTTCACACCCAGGACTAACCAAGAATAGCGACTCCACTAAGCCATACTGCGCGGTGGCCTTGTTGGATTTAGTTACGGAGACATACTCGGAATACTTCTGCCAGACAATCAGAAGCGATTTCCCTACTCTCCAGGTTGAGACCACCTTCACAACCACCGATACCTCATCGAGCTCGGAAGGGCCAACCTTCACGCCAAGCAACAGTGGAACACTGACAACTAGTTCTATCACCACACCTACATCAATATCAACTACCAGCGCTGTTCCATCAAACGGTCACCACCGCGTCAACGCAGGAGCAATCGCAGGCGGTGTTATCGGAGGTCTCCTTGGCGTCGGTGCACTGGTCGGCGCATTAATCCTCTTTCTATCGAAGAAGAAGAAGAGCGAAAGGAAAGAATCGACGATGGAAATCAGTCAGATGTGAGAGAAAAAATTAGACGCCTCTTCATGTATAATGTGATTCCCCATAATGCTGGAGTGAGATGGGAGGAACTAAATTAATGGTTGCGTTGGGCTAGTAACTTTTTCTATTTCTCCTTGGCTTTTCTTGTTCTGGCGTCCATGGGACCACTTTTGTTGTTTTAATATCGCCACCATAGTTACGGCAGTCAATTAAAAACCTGGCTGTTATTGCGTAAAATCATGTAGGGAGAACTTGATTCGGAGAAATCCTCGAAAACTATTAAGAATGTATTGTGGGATCACAAGTGCGATAAGAGGCATGTGAATTGTTTAGAAATATGGTAGGCTAAGGAGGCTTCATTATTATTCATTGGCCCCGTGGTCGCAATGAATGATCTATAAATATAGGTTACAAAACAATGGTTAAGCCATGTCGTCTGCCTGTCTGCCTGCCCCCGCATTATTTTTTCTCCACAGCACGCGACACGACTAAGCGGCCGCAGCCCCCCCCCCCCCGAGAACCATATGTGTTAATGACAGAGTAGGGGATGCTGTATTACCAACCGTACACTGACAGGGCTTGGAGTCGCCATACGGTGTGACCTTTCAACAGTACCGATTTTTCGATAATCAGATGTTCATTGGCCGACAATAGTTGCGGGTCCGCTGCTCAATTTGTGGAAGCCCAACAGCATTAAGTGCTGCACAGCCTAACAGTTTCGCGGATGTTGGCCGAGGAGGTGTAGCAGCGCCTCATATTTGCAATAGTTGAACTGGCAGCTTCTTCCAACCGCAGAATGCAAGAGTCGCAGTGGATTAGTGCGTAAATCCCTTTTTATCGGCTCTTGAAGTAACGCAAAGCCCATTTGCATTTAGCTAATGCTATTTCCGTCTATTTTCAAATGCTATGAAAATACCAATTCTTTGGTTCACGCTCACGCCTTTAGCAATCGGGGTTGGAGAGTATCAGCAGCCATATACCTACTGGATTGATGAATCATGCCTCCATCTTCCGGATTCGCATTTTGAGAAGGCTTTTGCTGATCTTCGGAAATGGGCCAAAAGAGGAGGCGATAGATTCGCTCCCGCCTCAGCAGATGCAATGCAAAGGATGTATTACGAAAAACTTCTACTATCAGAAGGCGTGGATCGTCAGAGATATCATAGAGCAGTGATCCCGAGTCAGTACGACTGTGCGCCGTATATGGCAAACTCTATCTAGAAGTTTAATTGACGTTTCCGTTCAGAGATTATGCATCACATCTCCAGAATGACCCCCGTGCCCAATAATAATCGGGACAGGGCAAATTATCGATATTACTGTGACAATGATGTCCGAAACGTGGATTCCAATTTCAATACTAGATGGCAGCTTAAAGAGGATCCTCGCAAAAGACCTAGGGATTACGTGCCAGAGAGACAACGTCGTCCTCCTGACGAAGCTCAGCCGGGTGAGCAATGGCAGGAATGGGAAGACAGAATCAATTTCATGTGAGTGATTGAACGCAATTTCCAGCCAGATCGAGGTTTAACATACCGTTTCTTCAGGCGGATGGGTAAAACAGTGAGCTGTCAGACCCCTGGGGTTCAAGCTGTAACATATACAAAAACACTCAGGAAAGGTGTTGAAGTTGCAGGCGATAAAGGAATCAATAGTGAGAGAGCTACTGTTACTGTCAGTCATCACAATTCAAATTTCTCGAAGCTGTTTAAAGGAATGGCCCATTCTAGCTGTGCGAGCGTCAGATTAAACGATGGCTACCAAGTCTCGACGATCTGCCTGAGACAGCCGATTACGGCACAGCCCCTATTGATGGGTTTGCGGGCCTAACGTCTTTTGTTCTCTTACGCGCGGTTGGCTATTTCCCCCGTTTCACGCTTCCTATTCATTAGGCACTAATTAATCCGCTCTAGACACTCCATTTACCGCCATATTTCTGTAAGTTGAGCGGCCATAGTGCCCATATTCATCACTTCATTCAAATTACAATACCAACCTACTACAACTAATTATTACACTCTCCATACGTCCATAACTTCCATTTTCGTCCTGAAACTTTCACTCTATACTGATAGACTGGTCCCATAGTCGAAGACGTCACGTCTTGGCGTCATCCAGACCGCTTCGCGTTTAGCTGGAATGATACACTGGCTCTTATGCCCAAGTCCAAAACGACCAATGCTCAAAATTACGTCTACTTCGCCCTGCTTGCTCGTCTGCAGGATCGTGGCTGGCGGCTGAGCAACGATGTTCGGCGGGCGGATGCGGGGTATTTGGAGCCGGATTTGAACCTCGTACAGGTACCGGATGAGAAGTTGAAAAGGGAAGAAAGAGATGGAGAGGAGAAAGGGGTGCGGTGTTCGGGCCGGCGGACGGCGCTCTCGTCATGTCTTGGTACAGCAGCTATCTTATCAGGACGATAACAGGGAAGGCGACCGGTCAAAACGCCTTCCGAGGACCTTGCTAAAGAGACTTGTGGTTTTTCAAACCTTGATTAGCGTTGCCTGCTTCCAAGTCTGCTGGTTCCGGTGCTTCGAGGAACATCTACTTTCACAACAATACGGCTCGACTTATGCTATCAGGGCGATGACATCGATTGAGTTGATCGATGTAATTGATTTTTCAGGCACTATGCCTCTAGATAGACGAGAAAGAGCGAGAAAGGCGCGCCGTTGAGTGAAGGGCGCGTTTACGAGCCGCGCCCTACTTGGAATTAGGAAAAATTTAATTTGAAGTTTAGGCGAGCTATTTCCTACCTAGGAAAATCTCATGTAAGCTTATCGGAGCCACGCGGCTACAGGGGATGTATATAGTTGCTCTTTTGCCCCTTGGATCGATCAGTCTCCCGGGCAGCTACTATAATCAATCGTCAATTAGGTTGTTTCTTAACCAGCACTACTTCTGAGAGTATCTTTCCAAAGAAACAGAGGCTTATCGAAAAAGGGAAAACTCGAACCTGCGTCGCCAATCGAGGATTTCTGGCGCATCCTGCAAAGCGAAAGAATAACCAAAACCATGAAGACACCAGCAGCTATCTTGCCAGCCCTCAGCTTATGGGCACGCATATCATCTGCCCAAGGTACTGTGGATCTGGGCGATCTGACTTTCGGAGCACCAGAGTGCGGCGAGTTTGTCCCATCAATCCAAGCGAACGACTGCGACGCAGCAGTTCAGCAGTTGCTGGCTGCGAACTGTACAGATGGGGTATGCAGCATCCCGCCGTCGCCGCAGGCACAAGAATCCGCCATTTCCCAGATCTCGGGATCGTGCAGGGTATTTGTGGGTGCTTTTGTGTCGGGGAATGGTGCCACTTTCAATGAAGGACCGGTACGGGATGCGTTTCCACCTTTCATAGGAGAGTGCGACCAACAGTCTTCAAGCGGAAGCGGCACTCACGGCAGCTCGATCCTCCAAAGTTCTGACGGAGTAGTGAGATTGATTTTTGCAAGCAGTCGTCCGGGTAGCGGTGGTTAATCGGAAATGAGGCTGTGGCCGACGTCTTGGATGTGGTTCCAAGTCGAAGCCCAGGGGAGAAGATTGTAAGGAGGGAAGACACGGAGCGTCTATATCTCACTTTTGTCGGGCATGACTTTTCCTACTTACGCTAATTCAGGTTTAGCTGAATGCATCTTCTTCACTAATTTTCTACTCGTGGCATGGACTTTTGTGAATGCTGGTCAGACATACCTATTTTTGTAGGCCATTTGGCGTGCGTCTCTTGCGTGAGCGTTGGCCATGAGATCTGTCCAAAGGCGTTCGAAGCTACGAGGTAAAGCTCCAGGGTCGCCGGGTCCTTAAATCACCCCTCAGCGATTCTTGGGTTTTGGAACCACTAAAACTTCTGTCCTTTTGTTTAGAAGTTTACTTTCATCAAGCTACTACAAGGAATATTGTCAAACAAATGCACCGACTGAGCTTAATGGTCCAATGTGATGGCTTTTGTACAAGCGCATCATAGTTGGCCACCGGGATCCATGCAGCTAAGCAGGCTGCTTCCAACCGGCCACGGCGGAATTACCTGGGCGGCCGTAGCCGATTACCTCAGAATTGGATAGAATGTTTCCAACCTCACCCGATGACGAGGAGCCAAACAAAGCACAGGCAGAAGATTTACGCCGAAGCTCCCGAATTTACTACTGAATTACTCGTTCGTGCAACTAGCGCCTTTTACACTTGAAATGGCACCTTATGCACGTCAAAGTTGAGATAGAGGAGATCTTCTGGGTTCGATCAGCTGGTAATGTTCTCAGCAAGTGTGCTCTATGAGCCACTCTCTCAAATGACCTAATCTCAGCCTCGTGCCGCCTGCTACGCTCAAAATGTGCACCGGAGAACCTCCATGGAGACCGATGCTTCGCCCGGCGCCAGTTGGACGAATCATGCACAGCACAGATCGCTTGAAGAGAAGAGCTGAACCTGTCATCAGCACAGCCCGATCGTTTTGGGGTTGCTAGCCGCGAGTCCAACAGTATAGTTAGATTAACCTTTCGTACGAACGTTTCATCATGTAGAACAACGGACCTTCGAACAACTCTCGAGCTATGATCTCTACGAAACGAGCAAGCCTGTTTCATAACGACGAGCCTTGGACATACAATATGCCCGGCCACTCCAAGACTTCGATCAAGAGTATTAACCCTGGTTCTCTGTACCACTAGATAAGTGACTATTATGTTACACCGGGACACCCTTTTCCCTTAATATCGTCGAAGAATTATGAAGGTGTTTGCAATATGGGTGCTCACCCTGACCCTATTAACGCTTCATATCTTCTCCTTACCTTGGACTTACTGGGTTGATGAGTCATGTAGTCGTCCCGAACTATACTTCAAAGAATCACTCGTTGAATCTAGGTTTATGGCATTAAGAGCGAGCATGAAATTAAAATCCAAAGATGCACTACAGATGAACTATTTTCGTCAACTTTTCGTATCAGGAGGCCAAGCACTTGGAGTTGATATCGCCAGTGTCGCAGGTAGGTAATCATCATAGTTGAGGATCCAACTCCCGACTCTCAATAACATCGAAAACGTAGATGTTTTCGAACAAATCGCTCGCATGACGCCTCAACGAGAACGGTCTCGGGCGAATTTCCGGTACTATTGCGACGATGATTGTCGAGATCAAGACCAGAAAGAAGGGGCCAGATGGAAACTCAAAGAAGATCCTGATCCCCCATATCCGAAGACCTATGTGCCACAGAGACGGCGGCCTATGCCTCACGAAATTCCGGAGAGACAATTGTTCCAGACTTACCAAGAATGGTATGATCGTCATAACTTAATGTAAGGAAAAGACTTTCCAGGCTTATCATAAGGTGAGCGCTAACGCTATCTTATGCACTTATAGATGGGCAGATGGGTCTTCCGGCTGCCAAAGTTCTGGGTCGACTCAAGCCGCGACGTATCGACATCTAATGGAAGGGCTGACACGGGAGTACCATCCCCCTTGGCCATTGAACCAGCTCGGACAGCCACAGAACCCGATTCGAGCCACACTTACAGTATGTCATCCTCCAACGCTACTTCAATGCTCTAAATGCAATACTTTCACGCTAGGTCTGCGATTATCAATTTCGAAAAGGTCTTCCTAGCCTTATCTCTCTACCAGAAACCGTAAATCTAGGCGCTCTAGTCTCTCCAGATAAGAGACCGACGAGAAATGATCCCATTAATTTTCTTCGGACTCTGACTTCGTTTGTCATCCTCCTAGAGGTAAGCATTGCTACACAATTCTCCTCTGCTCCCGATACTGACATCTCTATTCTAGACGCTCCACATGCCGCCATTCAGCAGTAAGCCGAACTTTCTTCATTGGGAATGTTTCTCTCTGCTCTAACCCACCTGCAATTTATCTCTCAATACCTGTCTATCATTTTAGACTTCTCCCCTTCATCTCTATAAAGATCTATCTCTCATCTCGGAACATCTCCTCTTGCCCCTACAAGCCGTCATCCATGCTAACCACTCACTAATCCCGTCAGTGTTCGACCAGCTAACCACCTTCCGCGGCGCCCAAGAAAAAGCTCTCGACTGGCAAAGCGCCCTCAGCCTCCCCAACGGACAGGGAATATACAATCCCACAAACTACGCCTTCTTCGCCCTTCTAGCCCGTCTGTCGGACGCCGGGTGGCGGATAAACAGGATCGATGAGTCGATTGGGACACTGGTGCACGATTCGTCGCTTGTTAATTGACTTTTTAACTTTTTAGGGCCAGCACAGAAGGATGCTGGAATTTGTATGGGGTCTAGAGCTAGGGGATAGGTAGTAATAGTAATAGGGAAGGAAACGATCAGCTTTTGAGTGAAGTGGGTGCGAATCGTGGAATTAAGGAGAAGCGAGATGTGCAGATATTTGGCGGGTTGACTATGAGTAGAGAACCCCGGCGAAAATCTCTCAGGGTACTTTCATGCAAGGAGGAGGAAGGCTTGAAGAAGTAGCCATCATATAGCAAAAAAAAGTATGCATCGGATAAATCCTGGGCCACAGAGATAGACTCGTGGAGCAGCAGGCGAGAGTCAGCATTCCAATCCGATTAAAATAAGAGAGGACAGCTACAAGACTTGGTCGGACCACGACGATTCATGTTGTTGCGGGATTAAGAATTCTTGTTGACGCGGAACCGCCGGTTTATCAAGATCTTTCTGCCGTCTAGCTACCAACATCAACGCGTCTGGCGGCTGGGAAAGCTGCTACCATCTCAGCCGGCTCCTACTTCTTGAGTAGTCAGGCACGACAGTCTCATCAGTGTCAAAAGTCTGATCCGAATGCGCAAATATATTTCCCGTGCGACGCTCGCCTACGCGTCTTGCTGCCGCTCCTCGTCGTCACACTGCTTCTTCCACCAATAGGCGCTGATTGCTCCAATGCCAACTCTTAAATCTAGGATGGCGACATTAGTCGGCTAGTTCACGCGTTCGCTTGGCCTCCTTGTGCCGGCGGAATGCGGTACTGCAGAGGAGTATGGTGGGATGGGGCGGTGGGGGTGAGCATTCACAGTCGGCGCGCCCTTGTAGTACCATAGCCGGCCGAGCAGAAAACGAGGAAGTTCAAGTTGAGGTTCAACTTGAATTTCTGGTGAATGTATTGGTGGGTGGGCCCTGGCGTCTTCTGAGGTATTTTCTGGTTCAGATTACAACGCCTGCGACTGTGTCTAAAGATGCGGTCATATCGAAGATTGGGGAAGTAAAATGGTTGCTCAGTTTAACTCTTTCAGTTCGCTCGGTACGTCTAAAAACGATGAGCCTACAATTCAATTCGATGATTCTGAGGAACGTCCAGTTCCGTTCAAGATGACGCGAAGAAAGGTTCGTATAAGGGCCCATCGTTTGATGTTTGGTATTGTCGTAGAACTAATCGGGGCCTATTTGCGCGGTGGCGAGGATCGACACAGAGGTTCGCGTCGCGTACCTCTACATAATGATAGCTAGTCTACGGTGCATACTATGACCAGTCTTCCCAGACCTAACGTAATATTAGAGTCGGAAAGACTGTTAAGTAGGGAGGTCCTATCGGATCGAGATATTCAATGCGTATTGAAAGCTTAGCTTGTGATGTCGAAGCCGAACTCTCGCTATTCTTGGTGGTCATCCCTGCAACGGCCGCTTCCCTTAGTCAACGTCGATCATGTAGATAGATGAATCATGACGCAATTCAAAAGTTAAAGGCCGCTGCATTAGACAACCTCATTGAAACTCTCAGCTTCTGAAGCATATTACCGCGTTCACTTCTCGTTTATGACCCTGTCGCTATGATTCTCCTCTTCCGTTCTCCAAGGTGATAATATCCCATGTAACAGAATGCTCAGCACCAGAGCTATCATAACGCCCAACGGTATATACGATATTCCAGACTGACCCGTGACCCATCTCGGATCTTTTGGTACAAGTGATGCTGCCGAGCCAATGAGAAAGCCAGTGGCCACGAGATTGGATTGGTGTTGGTGACGATGGTGAAAGCATTGTATGAGGTAAAGTGATGTGAGGCAGCAAACAGCGCAAGCGGCAACGAAGATACGCGAGTCATGAGAGCAACGTTCAGTCTGCCATGGAAGATAAGTTAGAAATATGCCCATCGAAGATGAACCGCTGACAAAAAGGGTGCTCACGATCTCCTGTATGGCCACTCCAGGGTACTTGAGTACCGTTACCTCCACGCTGTGTTCGCTCCAGTTTCTTGAACCTTCCTTTGGATTGTACACAGAAACTGCCAGCGCCGCCGAGAACCCAGCGCACCAGCTAGGAATAATTTTTGGCAATACCCATCGCATTTGGGCCCTCCTCGTCCGTACTGGTAATCTTGGATTAATTTGCAGCGTCCGGTCATGTGCGGGGCAAATGGATGGAGCTGGGATTTCCCAGAGAAATACCTTTGAAGCATCAGGCATTTTGTACGTATTGCGTTATGTGTGATGAAGGATAAGTCTCTGGTCAGAAATGAAGCTCATTGAAGCAGTGTGGTTTTGGACACGAGAAGATGAGTTGGCGAGGCTGCGCCACCCCGCTACGTCGGTGCTCCTACTTGGACTTTCGACCAAAGTCAACAACTTAGACGCAGCAATTGATTCTACCTACAATATTTCATTCGTCTCGCACCTGACCCTTTTAGGATAGTTGGCAGCCAGGATCTCGACCCGTCTGTTGTTGGACCTGCACTCAGAAAATGGGCCGTGCCTCCAAGCTGGCGGCGGCGGCGGTCGAGGGACACCGGCCTCAAGGTGGTCAACAATACAACGTCTCTGCTCAGGGTTATCCTCCTTTGCAAGTACCCTTTTCTCTTTCACAGGGCTATTATCCCCCCCAGCCACCGGGATATGCTCCTCAGCAACAACATTACCTTCCTGGTCCTTCTCCTCAACCTCATGGCTATCCTCGCCTAGCGGCGTTCCTCGACTCCGATGAAAATTTTATGCTTTACCGTCGCTTCCGCCTCATTACTAGTAGGCTGTTGTTGGAAAAGCAGGACGAATTGAGCCGACTTGAACAAGAATTGGTAGAACTGGATTCACAGGATGAAGAGGGTTTAGGAAAATGTTTGCATCTTCCACTGGAAAGAGACTTGTCCAAGCGATATCATTTAGCACAATTGGAGGCGAAGTTGCATGAATATGGTAGCTCTCTGCGTTGACATCTAATTCAAATTCAAGTCTAATATGCTTCTAGGTCAGCTTATGTCCAAGCAATTACGACATCGAGAACCTCATGGTCTACCGCAAAGAGGTTACGGCGGTCGGATGACATTCTCTCAGAGCTACAACCCTAGAAAACTTGCTCGTAAGAGTCAGAAAGATAGTTGGGAAGCTCCGCAAGCTTCAATGAAAGGTTTCCAAGAAGATGAATTGTTTCCTCCTATCTTTCGCTCAAACGACGTCCCCTATCGGGATGAGTTGTTTCGCAACGCCAACGACAAAATACGCATAGGCGCCGAAGAGGGGGTTCGAAGGGTTTTGCAACTCGACGAAAAGATCCTTGTCCTTGAAGTCCTTACGAAAAATAAAAAGGTTCTCATCAAACTGGACAAACATATGCAATTCGGTCGCCGACACTCTGGAAGCGGATGGCGAGGGCTTATGCAGCAGTCGTTACCATCTAACTCAATCAATGCATCCCTCACCGGATGGGGGACAAGAACCTTAATGGAAGGCGATTCACCTTTCGATCTCAAAGGATTACGTTTCCCCACCGAAATGCTATTAATGGCAGTGCTAGCTAAGCTCGGATTGAAGAGCAGCGCTGCTGCTGCTTTAGCAACGATTGCTCTCTGCGTCCTAAAACCTGTCTCTGCGTCACCCGTCCCTGTAGCAGATCCTACGCGCTCTCTCAAGGACGACTTTATAATATTCGCCTCTACGCTCGCCGAGTGGGGCCCAGGTGTGATCATGACTGGGCTCTACCAACTCAGCATCTGGGTGATCATCGAACGCGGCGCCCAGCACCCAGCCACTGTGACCGAACAGCGCCAGCATCGAGCCCGGTACCAAGCCATCCAGAGCGTCTGTTCCGTCGGTCTTCTGCTCCAGACCCACTGTATGGGATGGGCTGACACCCACCCCATCGAATTCAACGGTCTGGCGTTGAATTGCGCAGTAGCGCTTTTTGTTTACTATACACATCAGTTCCTATATCACAGCAATCTGTCCAATGCGCATCGTCTGGTCCCCTGGGTCCTAGCCGCTGTATTCGCTGCGATTCTCTACCCTATGGGCCATATTGTGTGGATCGCAGCCGCATTCTGGATGACTGTCGTCCTGTACCCCATGGGCGCAAGGATCAATTTGCAGATGCTGGATATGTAAGGAGGGCCTGTGTTGGGCAAACCGTAGGGGTTGCTAGGCGTATGGAGAGGATTTTCGCCGGGTAAAAATTCGGGCTATGTCCCTATTGTGCTGCTGACCCCAAATTTCGGCGATTTTGAGGGTCAATAGCTTAACCCAATGGAGGCTATGTTAGAGTCGCTGCTGTCGCTAGGGTTTAGAGCAGCTGACGGGCTCCTTAGTCGAAGTAGGCAGAACCAGAAGTATAGCAAGATATCACCCGCCGCAGTAAAGAGTATGTGTAATGAGTGCGTCAATTAGGAAATTGAGAGGCTTTAAGGTGCTACTAGGAATAGTATTTGAAGGAAGACACGTTTAAGACACGTCCGAGACCCTAGCGAGACGGGGTCACCCCAATTTACCATGGGCTCGCCCGAGAATCGTGCGAGCTTCGGGCGGTATCACACAGAGCGACAAAGCGTCTATGTAAATTTTCTAGTGGAAAACTGTTACGGAAAGGAAAGCCGTTTCTTCAAAGAACTGCTAGGAATTAGCGGCTTAGCTTGGAACGTGCATCAAACTATGTAGACCTGGGCTTTGTTGTTCCAATATCGCGAGGGAAACGAGTTGTAGCCGAATATAGGGTTATGAGCCAGCTCCCACAAGATACCGCGGAGCATCATCGTCCACCACGCAGCGTCGAGTTTATCTCTTTTCTCGGCTTCAGTCCACGTCGTTGATTTTGGCTTATCTTGCTTGTCGAACCCGATCACGTCGGCCGGTGTGAATCTTTTCTCGGCAATAGGCAACTTCGTTTCTGCTCTCTTCTGCTTCCGGGGCTCTTCGTTTTCTGTACATAAAGCGAGCATCCGGTCGACCACTTCCTTTCTCCCGTCTACATAGCGGTATGCAAGCTCCACTCTGAATTTATCTAATACTGGCGGGCTGGTCTTGAAGTTGCTAGGTTGAGGGCGGTATCTTGAATATGGCTCCTTTTTTTCGTCGAACTTTCCACGTTCGTCAATGATGGTTTTGTGCGCCATCAAGGCCATTTCCAGATGTGTACCAACTAAATCTATATATTGGAAGCCCTCCCAGTCCTGGTTTAACTCACGGAGAAACTCATCTGCTTCGTGCAAAGCTTTTCTGAGCGCCATTAAACATCTTTTAGCCTTGCTCTCCCATGCATTTTGGCCGAAAATTCCACGAAAGTTCAACCCACGCAAGAAGTCAAACTGGAACTCACGTGCAAAGAAGTCTAAAATATCGCGCACCCACAGCGTTTGTGAGTGAGGGTATGCCTGCCTGTCTGGCGGCAAAAAAGTCTCTTTGTATACAGGTTCTGGGTGCAAGCTTTGAAGGCAGACGTAAGGTATAAGGCGGCCTTCGATCCATTCGAGCATACAGTCGTGTTTATACTGCGTAGCAGGTCGATACTTAACTATTCCCAAGCCTTCCCCATCTCTATCGACCGGCATGAATGGGGATAATAGTCGTGGAGCCTCTGCTGCGATCTTCAACAGATCGTTTTTGCCTAGGTCTCGCTCCCTTCTCAAAACGTCGCGAGCCTGCCCTGATACGCCGAGATCTTTAAAAAGGTCTGTAATCGAGTCAAGGTAATTGTCGCCGCCTATGTCCCAGTGGTGGTCGATACCAAGATACGGATGCTCCGGGATTAGGCCAAACGCCATTTTATCCGTGGTCATTGACGGAACGAACGTTGGATTCGCTGGGGCTTCCATCGGACCAAGCTTTTTGGTCTGGTCGGAGCGATACTGCAACACAAGACCGACGCCTTGAATATTTAGGGCAGAGAAATTATGCCCAAATCCATCAGCTTCAAACTGACGTTGTGCAGGCTCTAGTTTGGTCACGACTATTCGAAGTCGAAAGCAATACACGAGCAGATCACCGAGACTGATTGAGGCTAACGGTCGTACAACATCTGAAGGAAGTAAATCCCATGTCCATTTGACAGACCTAACTGCAGGCCGGCGCATGACTTTGGGGTATTCACGAGAGGTATCCCCCAAAGGCGTCAAATCGTACTTCCAGTCTCCTCCCTCCTTCCTCTTGGACTGGAAGATCGTTTCGTGATAATAAAGCCGACTCAAGAATCTCAACCAACTAGCCCTCAGAGCATTTCTTTTCCTTTTCCTAGCGGACCTTGCAGGGACGAAAGTCTCTTTTAGCCTTATCAATCTGCTGACCTTCGCTTTACCATCTTCCCTAATCCAGTCTTCGAGATCCTTTTCCGGATAGCTTGCGTCCCATTTGGAAACATCGTCGTTCACCTTGGCGCGGATAATGTGCAGGTCAACGTCTGCCTCACCTTCAATCTCATCATCCACCCCATCGTCTTGACTCTTCTGTGCGCGTTGAATCCTTCTGGCTTCCTTATCGTTATCTCCTTCAAAAAACTGGATATGAGGAGTGCGATATCTGGTCTCAAATCGTAATTCCGTGAGCCTTAGTCGTCGCTTACGAGTTAGGGCAAACGGGCCAATGATTTGGAAATTAGCTCGACGGTATTCCTGCGCCGTTCCAAATAGCGCCAAAAACAGCTGGGTGAACGAGATGAGAAGCGAGGTAAGAGAGATCACCAACGGTACTAAAAAGGCCGCATTATCGTTTGAAGGCATGATATGATGGTCTGAACATGAAAGAGGTTTGGGAGAAAAGCACAAGAAAAGCCTTGAAACTTTTAGTGAAGCCACGGCTATCTCGCTGAAACACTCGCCCATAAATCATCGCTCCTGGCCTCGTCTGACACCTTCGAGGCTCATCTACAGGGGTACGTGCATGTAACTTGGGGGCGAAGAAGCAGGTAATTGGGCAACGTGCAATATGCCAGAGCAGCTAAGGAGCATACTTGCGGCTCTGCCATCTTCTGGCCTTTCGCCCCCATGTCTGCGGCCTGAAAGGATCGAGGCATGCACGCAATGTAATGAGAGGAGAGGCCATGATTCGCCCTCCTTGAAATGCACGGTTGAAATTCTCGTAGGGCTACGGCCCGATTTCCACCGAGCCTATGCCGCCGTCTTCCGAGGCGTTCGGGAACCTTAAGTCTGCCGAGACTGCCCTCGGGGCGTTGCGGTCTTAGAACGGCTTGGCGAGTGCTTAAGCCGGGAGCGGGTTGAGGTCGATACAGATTTCTCAAGTTTCAACCTCTGCTGCCAAACATATTGCGCCAATTGAGTTCAAAGCAAAATGGATCTATCAATTAGAAAATTACCTGGATAACGTTTGACACTACTGGAAGAGGCTTCGAATGCGGATGCATAGGGACTTGATCGCTCAGCGCAACTCATAATTCACAGAAGAAATCAGCTGTGACATGGTGAAACAAAAAAATGAGGCATACTCTTCCTGTCGGTTGGTCGAGGCTGTTCACTGAAACGCCGCTCGATTGTATTTCTCATAAGCGTCTGTGTCCTTTTTATCCGTACTAGCAAGAATGTTTCATTTCTTAGTTTTCTCCCGTTGGCGGAGCAGACTCGGAACATTTCTCCGCCATGCAAGGTCTGCTGCTTCTCCGAATCAACGATGCGAACTGACTCGAAACGGTTTATACTTTCCTTGATTGCGCTCTATAGGCTATAGAAGAAGGCTGCTCGAAACTTCGGTCGCGCGAAAAGGACTTTAATCCCTTGGTCCATCTAATTCAGGCTGTTAGGGTACCGTCAAACATCTCCGTAACTCTCATCTTAGAACCTATAGGAAGATTTTTGCCCCTAAGTCATTTAGCCAGTGCTGAGGGCCTCGCACTCTTTCTATGCTATTGCTTGCAACATTGGAATCTTGTGACCTATGTGTTCTCACCTTATATACATACAGTAATCCAGGCTTCAGCCAGCATGGGGTACAAAACGGTCTTACTTGCGCTGTTCACTACCTCGTGAGTAAACCATCGCTATTTTGAGCTTACATTCTTCTTTCAAAGAGCACAGGATGAAGTTCAATCCGTGGATGGCCTTAGTGGCAGCCCCCATAGTGGAAGCTCACTGTAAGTTGGCGTCTCTCTCGAATTATTCGACCACGTCTCCAGCCACTGACTCAGCCATGCTGCAAGACACATTTCCAGCCATCACCGGTGGTACTGCCGCAGGAGGTGACTGGAACAACGTCCGCAAGACTGCAAACTACCAATCCAATGGACCAGTCACGGACGTTACGTCCTCCGCCATGACCTGCTACCAGCTCGCCGCCGGAAACGAGGGAGCCGTCACTGCGACCGTTGCCGCAGGATCGACAATCTCATACACAGCCAAGGCGTCAGTCAGCCACCCAGGCCCCATGTCCTTCTGGATGGCGAAGGTTCCCGCGGGGCAGACCGCGGCCACATACGATGGCTCTGGCGCCAACTGGTTCAAGATCTACCAGGACTATCCAACGGTGACATCATCAGGATTGACATGGGTAACGCAAGGTATAACTCTGATCTCTCTCTCAGAGCGTCCCATCTTCATCCGTCCCGGCTAACTACCCATCCGCAGGCAAAACCTCCATCCCCGTCACTATCCCGTCTTGTATCTCTCCCGGCGACTATCTCCTCCGTGCTGAGCACATCGCCCTCCACTCCGCCAGCGCCGTCGGCGGCGCCCAGCTATACATCTCCTGCGCGCAGCTGACCCTCACCGGCGGCTCCGGCACCGCCAACCCGACAAAAGTATCCATCCCCGGCGCGTATTCGCAGACTGACCCCGGTCTGGTTGTCAATATCTACTATCCTGTGCCGACAAACTATCAGCCACCAGGGCCGAAACCGTTGGTTTGTTAAAAAGCGGATGTCACGTGATTGGAAGGCCAGTGGGGAAAGGTTGCAAGTGGACAGGGTTGTGAAGTTTTGTGCGGTATTTCAATACGTGATCAATAGGTCCATGTGCACGTCCGTAGGTACTTTTCACGTAACTCTTGATATGGAGGATATCATGTAATCACGGATTCTAAATATCCACGGATCCCGCTCACACGGCGTAGATCAAGGTCCTCATCTACACTGCAGGGCGTGGTTTCGTACACTGCCGGACGGCACAACAGCTATGAATGTTGAAATACATTCTGCAATACGCTTATCAGCGTAGATCTTCGTTCTTGTGGCTTAATAGAATTTCCCACAGTGAGAAGGGCGGAGGTATCTGATGTGAGCTACGTCTTCGGGGCTTTGTAGAAGGTTCATAGCATAAAAGGGGAATTTATGACGCTCAGTATTGCAATTGCGTTAGCAAGATATGACACTTCACGCGCTATCTCGGGATGGAAGCTCTTTGAATTAATTGTACTTTGTGCTCTTTCAACGAGATGGAACGCCGATACATCTTCACGAATAGAAAACATTCAGTAATGATCAGCGGAGATTACTGTATTACCGTGGGCTTTGTTCGTCTGCGAATAACAATGTAGAGTCGATTGGAGGGTAGGGTCGTTGCTAGACAGAGCCGATTCATAGCGGGAATACTTGTTCTATACCAGAAGCCTTCCATACTCCTGTGCAGATGACAACACTGTCATATGTCCAGAAAATCCACAGTCATGGCGCCACCGGTCTCAGCTGGCAATCTTTCAAAAGCGTTCTCGCATCTTGATGAGAGATTTTACAGTTTCCGATATAACCGAACTTCCCTCTTGAAAAGCCTTGTCAAAACCAGCATCCATTCATCCTTGCCTGTTTGTGTGGAGATGTTTCTGGAGAAGTGAAGACTTGAGTACCATGCTTGAGGATACTTTCGAAATCGTCCCGGCCAGAGAGTCCGGAGCTTGGGACCATCACAGTTGAATGCTGCTATTGCTTTGAGCGCGTCGAACTGGTTGAGTCCAAAAGGCCCTCGGCATACCTTTTCGAGAAAATCTGAATTTTCAATTTTCGATGCATCGATGTAGGCATCAATAAGAGATCCAGGATTCGGGAAATCGGCCAGCTGGCTTTCGGATTGGGATACTAATTTTTTGTATTCTTCAAATGTCTCATATTTGTAGAGCCAGTCGAGATCGCGAGGGTACCAGGCAACGCGTATGGATTTCAAACCAGGCAGGCGCTTCTGCCATTCGTTCACAAAGTCATTGAGACTGTTGAAGTACGGGCCAGATGGAAAATCCTTAACTCCGCCATTAACTCCGCCGCCAAGAAAACTAAGATCTTTGAATTCCTGGTGTCCATCTTTCTTAGTAGTTTGCAACGGTTTCGGACCGGGTGTAGCTTCTCGGGAGCCGGAGAGTTCGATATGCCGTATCTGGGAGGCGTTTGCTTTTATAATCTCGAACCATCTGCCAAATTTGTTTGGAGCATATGCAAGCAGGTTGAACACGTTGCTGCCATACAGGATGGGGATGCCTTCGTGCCAAAGTTGTCGATTGACGCGAAGTATTTGAGCTTGAAGAGATCCATTGTAGGAGAACGCGAACGCGTAGAGCCTGCACTCACAAACTTGTTCTCCCGAATGCACGCAAACGGGCTCGCTTATCTTAATAGCATGATCTGTGAGCGTTGGATAAGTCGCAGTAGGACGGAGGTAGGGGTATGGCATGAGTAGAATCTCAAGGATCATTTTGCGGATCTCTGGAGGAAGGCCGAGAAGGCTCAGCCTTGGCGGAGTCATGGTTTGCTATGTGCTTGAGTGAGTCGAGGATTCTGGGCGATGAACGTCAACTGGCTCAAGTCGTCACAACGAAGCTGCTGTCGGCGATATAGCTATTGGACAGAGGATTTGAGGATACAAGTAAGCTGCGGCCTGATTGATTAAGACAGAAATGCCCTCAGGATTTTTAAGTGCGTTATGAATTGTGCGAATTAGCCTCCCGGAATGACGGAACCGGTGTGGAAGTTCCGTGGTTCAACCTGATCTCTGACATGGAAAGCGGCTGTTCCACGGTGACTGTTGTCACGGAGAAGCGGACTAGCCTAGAGCAACTTGAGCACCACGGCGATCCATCCTAGAGTCAACGAAGGATCTAAAGAAAAGAGAAAGACAGAAAAGGATAACCATTGAGACTTTCAGGCGCATTCCAAGGAAGTAACGGTGCGAGGATTCTTCTAGTAACGGCTTTAAGGAGCAGTTTAGAAGCGGACGACCAATGAAACGCTGCCGGACTCAGGGACTGATAGGGCTGGTAGGAACTCTTAGCAGGATAAGCTCTCTGCGGAGCGGTGGCACTGACAACGTAGACATTACGGCGTAGAGGTGGAAATGTTGCGACCGAGCTGTATTCATAAAAAGCTAAGAGGTTGCGAAAACGAGCAGAAAGCAATCTTTACGACAAATAATTTTCAAGGGATCTCTTCGCATTTCTTTAGATGCTGATTGCCAGAGATGTCGTCATTCTTTTGATCGATGTCAATACCACTACCCTCGATATTCGGATCCCGCTTCTACTTCGTCTTTCCCAGGTGCTTGTGGAGAAAAGGCAGGATGTATCCAGCAATTTCCTCAAGGTTGCTCTCGAGCGCAAAGTGTCCTGCGTCGATCGGGTGAATTTCCGCATTTGGTAGATCTCGCTTGAAGGCTTCAGCACCGGGGTAGATGAAGCTGCAAATATGTCAGCTCCAGCAATAAGGAATTCTCAACAGTGACATTACTTACATTGGATCATTCTTACCCCAGACCACCAAGGTCGGTACCTGACTTTTCCAGAACCAAGCCTGCCATTGCGGGTACAATGGCACGTTAGTGCGATAATCATATAGAAGATCGAGCTGGTACTCCGCATTGCCTGGGCGGTCGTTCATTAGCGTCCAGTCGAGCCACCATGCCGCGGGGTCGAGCTTGGAAACGTCCTTGGCGCCCGTAGTGTATTGACTCTCGGTCACGTTGAAGGAGGTGAAAGAGCGAATGGCTTCACGGTCGCTGCGTCTCTTTGTTAGCTCGGAATGAAGCTCATCTATGAAGAGTGGATCAATCTCACGTCTCGTTTCCGGAAGCCCAATACTTTCTCAACGGGTCCCAGAATGCGCCCAAGCCGTCTGTATACGCATTGCCGTTCTGGGTGATAATCGCAGTTATAGCATCTGGACGATTCATCGCCATCCTCAAACCAACCGGCGAACCGTAGTCAAAGATATACATTGCAAATTTATCGATATTAAGGGCATCAACGAAACCCTCGATGACTTCAGCCATGTTGGCGAATGTGTGGGGATACGTCGCCGGGGTCTCAGTAAAGCCAAAGCCAGGGAAGTCAGGGGCGATGACATGGTACGCCGTGGCGAGCAGAGGAATGAGGTGCCGAAACTGGTTTGATGAGCTGGGAAAGCCCATCAGTAACAGAAGAACCGGGGCAGCAGGAGGACCTGCTGAGCGGTAGAAGACGTTGTAGTCCCCAACGGTAGCATGATTGATTGTTGGAACAAGAGACATAGTTGGCATCGAAAAGTACTAAGGGCAGGAAGCAGAGTTCTTTCGCAATAAATATTCTCCTTGATTTAATAGTCAATCGCAGGCGCTGGTTTGATCGAGACTTCGCTGGCTCTTCGGAGCGGAAGGGGCCATTCTTATATCTGCTGTCGGAGCCTCCTCAACACGAAAAGACTCCGTTCCCAGCAACAATGCGCGCCTCATGTTTGATTAGTGACGGCAACACGACGCGAAAGCGCGGAAGGTCAAGGATGTGCTATCCTTCGCCAGAACTCAAATCTTCTGCGTTGAAACAAGCCTATGGTGTCATAACGTAAGGAGACAAAGCCTGCAATTCGCGAAGCAGAAAGCGCGATGCCGAAGTTGGAATAAGATAGTGGCACAAACTATAATCTAGAGATGTCTTTGTCAAGGCGCAAGCTAGGAAGCTGAGTAAGGGGCGGGCTTTGGTAGGTAGAATTGAAAGAAGATGAGACTAAATTGACGAGATCTTTAGCTCCTGCGAGTCCAAGGTCCTAAGAAGAAGGCTACCTGCAGTAAGTATCGCGTATGTAAGCTAAGACGTTCTATCCTGCGAGCAAGGAGCGAAGAGCGAAGTCTAAAGGGCGGAGAGGCACGCCTTGTCATTGATCCGTGCGGAATGCTTCCGTCTTCCCGGGAGAACTTCGGCTCCAAAACAAGCTATTCTTGGGCGGAGACGCGTCGATTGACCCAATACGTACAAATCATAACATATCCGTATTAATTCATGCGCATTCCATTTATGCTTGCAACTGCGTATCTCCGAGCTTCTTGAGCATGGTAGATGATGTCTTCTCCAGCGAAGAGGCGGAAACTCTCACCTCCAAATGATCAGCCAGCTCCCAACGCGTCGGATCACGGACCCACGTTTGAAAACACTCAATCGCAACTCATAGCAGCTGAAAATGCGAAGGCGAACAATCCTTCCTTTTTGACATCGAAATCGCCGGGACGCGCATCTTTTCAATCACCCACCAAAGCTTCCCTTGCCCGGTTCAATCCAGCTCTGATACCTGCTTCACCGCAAAAGCAACCTCCCCCATCTCCGTCGCGCACCACATCGACGACCTTCCCAGCGACGACATCCAGAGTTACGCGCTCAGCTGGACGAACTCGCAATGCAGTTCGGCCAAGTCTTGTCCAACAAGTGCTCGGCAGCAGGCGAACAAGCGCGCATGTGGCGGATACTTCAAGTATCCAAACCGCCCCAGTAACACCGGCAGCTACGCAAGACGAAGGATATGAGAATGCGGGACATGAAGGATCGCAGTCGCAAAAGGAGTCGTTCTCTGCCGCCGTAGCAAGAGCTTTCAACGCTGTGCCGGCAAATCGATCAATCCCACGGGAACCATTAAGACCACGCCAACCGAGCGGATCAATACCTACGCCGAAAACTTCCCAAGAAATTCCTTCGACAGTGGCTGATACGCAGACAAGAAACCCAAGGTCATCTCAGGGCAATCCTGCACACCGACGCCTTCGCCATATACATCGCCTGAGTGACCAGGAACAGGAGGAACTTTTCGGCCTCGTTACGAATGGAGACCGTAACCACTCACCTGAAATTGAGCCCGAGCTTCCCCCTACACCTACACAGCTTGGAATCTCAGCCCCTCCAGAACGACCTAGAGGCTTAGACAGCTTGAGTAGTAGTAGTCGAAGGCGCAGGTTCAGGGATCGGCTTGGTAAGAAGACAAGCCCATTAAAACCACAGACACAAGAAGGTGAAGCAATTAGCAGTCCCCTAAAGCAGAAATCCAGGGATTTGTTGCAGCAATATGCAACACATAGTAATGAGGAAGAGCCCGAGCAATCAGTATATACAGCCAGAGGTGGTCCTCGTTTCCAGCCATCACACAACGATCTCGATCAGAGGGATCGCACAACTTCGCTGGCTGAACTTCTAGCTTCCGGTCTGCATCCAAGTGTTGATGAGCCCGCTTCTGGATTTGATGAGCAAGAGAGAGACCAAGCACGGAACCCTCACGTTGCAGAACAGAAAATACTGCTAAGCTCCTTGAAATCTCAGCTTGCGCACCTACAGTCAGACCTATCAAGACTAGAAAGCCTCGCGTATGCAACCGATACTGACGAGAATGATTTCCAGAGCCTGACAGGACCTCTTGACCCAACTTTGGTCTCCGCTCTGATTACTGCCAATGCATCATGCGAACCTGCGCTTGATGAAAGCGTGGATGAATTACCAAAAACTCTTGAGCAAGAAATACATGAGAGCTTCCAATCAAGTATGGACACGGGTCCGGATCCATTGCCTTTCCTTACAATATTCATGCCTGGCAACCTTCGGCAAAAAACAAGATCGAAAACCGTGATGCGGAAATCAAGTTCGCCTGCAAATCTAGCAGGTGTTTTGACTGATTCGAATCAAAATACCCAGCCTCAAGTCCATCTTCTTCTTCATCAGCTCAACCTTACTGCTCCGCCACCCTTTCCGTCACACATATTCTCCGTACAGCTTGAAATCCTTACCAGCTCCGAAAATCGTGCCATCAGAAGTATCAAGGTCCTTCAGCTCAGTCGATCTCAGCCGAACTTGAAACAAAAAGGTGGGAAAAGAAAGCACGGCTCAGACCGAATACAGGACTTGTCCTTATGGAAGTCGTCTCTTGGGCAATGGATCTCACAGCGCCTGAAACCTGGAAGTCCCCATGAACGGGATATAGGAGGCTTGATATGGGGCATTGGGCAGTGGTGGAGTGCTGCTGTAGAGAGGGCACGTTGCTTTGCAGCACTAAAGCAGCGTCTTCCGGCTCAAATGGAAGAGCAGGTGAAAAATTCTCCACTCGGACCTCAAGAACTACTCCCATACCTCTTCTGCGACGGCGTGACTTTCAACATTGATAGACCCATGAATCCCTCGACCAGCAAACGAAGACATGTACCGGTCCACTTACGATATTCCTTGTCTCTAGACTGGACCAGCGAAGTTGAGCTCGACCTTCAAATCTCCGTAGGTGGCGTAGATATGAAAACAGAAGCTGGGATGAAGGGCGTCTTTGCGATGCTGGTGCAGAGAAAGAAGGTCGGAAAACGTGGCCTAGTTGATGAGGATGATGCAATCTGGAAGAAAGCGATGGATGCCATGCTCGCAGTGGCTGATCTGGTCAGAGGAGAGAGGAGAACTTGAATCATTTGCCATGTATAGGTCAATAATGATGAATGGGGACGATTGTGTTAGATATGATCTTGTATAACCGTGATCGGCTTACGCCACGTCTCGGGAATGAGAATTTTGCTTGACAATGCCTTTATGCCCATTGACCTGAGGTATCGTGCCAGGACAAAGGCAGTGTTGGTCAAAAAACATACTCGTCACCCTGGCATTAGGCGCAACAAACATAAACACATTATCCCGGGATATCTGTCGAGGCTAGCGCTTTCCAACTTGAGGTAACGAGATCAAAGACAAGCTGCTCAGCTTCGTGACACGAGGCTTTCACGTCAGCCCTGTCACTCAAACACCTTCGTCACTAGATCTTCGAAGTCATCCTTTCCTTACCTTCTCTGCGTTTGTCCCATAGGATGAGTGTTTTTAAACCCCGTCATCCTCCATCTCTTTATCTCTCCTCATCCCACAACACGTTCCAACACGTTGCACGATTTCCGGCGATATCCACAATGTCCATGGCGCAACCCAATCTTTCTAACAAGACCACCGCTCCACCGCCTCCCAAAGACACCTCTGACACCCCGGGCTCGTCGGGAAGAGGAGACACCGCCGACCAGATACCCTCAAAACCTTCAGGTTCGGAGAAACAAGGAGAGCCTCTTAACAAAACGGATCCTGCTGATGTGGAACCATTCAAAGCGACCCGGATCGGGCGTCTCCTATCCTTCTTTGATGCGGAAACGATCTATGATTATGGGCTGCAACAATAAAATGTGAATTTAATGATATGTAGCTGGCCTTTTAGACGCTGGTTGCTGGGTCTGGGAGTTAAGCCAGATGTTATCGTATGTCAAGTTGAGATGGAATCTGCCTTATGAAATGGCTAACATGACGATCATTCTGCTAGTATCCAGGCGTTCATTTTGTCTTGACTCGTGTCCTGCAGGACCTGCCATAAGATCGGAGACTACTATGATTGATCGGTGCTTGCGAAGACAGACTAATTAGCTAGTTATCGTACGATAGTGACTGGACCGGCTCTCGTTCGATAAGTACAAAACTAATGATTTGATAGCGCAAAACCGACCTTTGGAATTTTCGTTTCTCCTGCAAGTGCATGCCATACCTACAGCATCCAACATATCTCCTCCATGGCCCCTTTTCTCCTAGCTTGCTTCCATCTTTCTGCAGGTTTTTTTTTGAGAGAAAATATCTTCCGAGAGTAGATATAGCTTCGCTGGACGTACTGAAATATGTCTTATACTTTTTTTGGCATGGTTGTTTGACCGAAAAAGGCCGATGTCGCTTGGAAGGATTTTTTGGTGGCCTTTTCAGCCTTGCTGGCCCCAGCGCCCTAAGGATCGCCAGAGACCTCACCCACAGAAACCAGCAAGAAAACCTGGAATTCTTTCGTCGTACATTGCCGCGCTGCAGACTGACTCGCGAGCTCGCCGGTCCTGCGATTTATAATGTTTGTTCATCGCTCCGCGGCTCCCGCTCAGGACTTGAGGCGAAGCTTCTGCAGATGTGTCGATTCAAGACGCACGCGAGGTTTAGAGGCTCGCAAACGGTCGCTCGATCATGAGGTATATCCCTCTAGAAGCTGCAGTTCTATTGTTAGCACGTCGGTCCTGGCACCATGCAGCTCTACACATCCTCTCGGTGGTGCTCGCTGCATCCGTAGTCGCGCTTTTTCCGACATTCGCGACTCGATCTTGGTCGCTGGCTACGACTTACAACCTGAAGACCACACAGCAGTACCTCAACTTCGCCGTCATTTGCATCGCACTCCTACTGTCGTTGCTCATGTCGAAATGTCTCGAGTATGTATCAGTCTTTGAGAACTGGCGGCTAAAAGATTGCTGACTACAGCACTTTAAGATTCACCAACGAAGCCGAGTCGCAAGCCGAGTTTGCTGCTACAAGGCTCAGCCTGGCAAGACTGCAAGCTCGGTTAGAGATATCTAAAAAATCGGTTACCTCGATCATAAAGCCCGCCGCAAGGAACATGTCTTTATGGAGGATTTCCGCGCCGTACGCTGTTGCAATCGGCGCTTTTAGCACAATGTCCTGGGTGCTCTCCATCATCTTTGTGCTGGACTCCCGTATCACCAATCACTCTTCAGCATCGACGGTCAATGTCACATTGGGAAGGAACGTGCCAGAGCTGCCCGATGCGTGCCGCGCCTCCCTAACCGCAGCTAATTGCACGTACGATTTAGCCACGAGCGCTCTGACATCGCAACTCATCACCCATACCCCCTTCACATTCGCAAATGTAACCTTCTCCGGACCGGTGGGTACACAGGGCTTACCAATTGGTATAATGGAGCATTTTGCAAGCCAGGCCTCGAACAGCAAATTTGGTACCGAAAAGTCTGAGTACTGTCTCCCAGTGATGAAGCAGAAGCTTGTCTACTGCACTCCAGTTCCCACCCACAGCAGAGTTCAATACGTGTATATGAATTCACGAAATGACACCTATTTCCAAGTCCGATTAGAAACATATCAGATCATCATCAATCCAGAGACCAAGTACAACCAGACATACCTCGTCACTTCTAAAGTTGGAGTCATGGCCGTCTCACGGAGCAAGAAGCCGGAAGATACGCCACTCACGGTTGTGACTGGATCAGGTCAATATGCTGACCTCCTTTCAAAGTTATCGATCGGCCAACCTTCCCCATTTACCAAAGATGCCTACAATAAAACACGCTTTACGCTCCTTTGTGACTCACCCTACGATCAGACAATTTATTCTTGGAGATGGGTAACCTTCTCCCTAGTTGGGGGTGTCATGACAGCAGCTCCCACCGACAATATTTGCCGGCAAAAAACGGACCCACCGCCGCTTGCTTGGCTTGATTTTGCTTTGGAAATGGCTACTTCAATAAACAACGTTGGTGATGGATACAGCAAGCTTATCAACGAGGACTACCTTGTCCAGAGCGGACCGGACTTTGACCGTATGAAGGCGTTCGACATGTCTCCTCTAGAGTACATCCTAAGTCACATTGTAGGAATTGTGAACACCGCATGGACTGCGACTAACAGAGATGTCGCCCGGACTACACTAGTCAGTCAAAGAAATTACGACCATCGATATGTAATCACGGTCGAGATCAAAGGGGTTACAATTCTTGCCTTGCTCGCTGCATGCCTTATTCTCTTGTGCACTATTTGGCAATTCTGGAGCTGGGCTCGTGCCGTAACTGCTTTAGAGGCAGGGCAGCGCGGAAGCATATATCAAAATGGCAACGACAAGAGCGACTTACAATGGCAACTCTTGGAGCCTCTACAGCTCCTTGCTTACGGTGCTTCTGCGGCAGAGGGTGTGACGCGGCTTAATCTAACGAATGAGCAGCAAGGGAAGGCTGTATTGAGGAACAGACACAGTCCGATCCTTGGGTATGGGCCTGGCACGCTGCTACCCGCTACCTCTGCGAAGACTACCCCCGTGCGTGACAACGCGCTGTCAGACTTCTCCCAAATAAGTTACGAAAGGGAAGAAGAGCTAACTGACTTGAATGAGGGATTTCGGACCTTCAGAAGCGGCCACGCTGGAAACATCAGCCCGCCATGGCCCCTAAGAAATACGCCTGGTGTTGACGCTGATCGGGAAGGAAGCTAGCATGTGACAACTAGCTTTTGAGATGGACAATTAGCACTGTTGAGAGCGGCATAAAACACACTTTAAAGGTCAAGGTAGCATTCTCCAAGTAAACGAAAGGCATGTATGGTGGGCTAGCAAGGATGAAGTCTAAAGTCTCACAAAGGGGTGGGTAAGTCATGTTTGGGATTAACAAGATTTTAAATTTGTCCTATACAAAGAAGGTCTTGGCATGGGTAAATGTGCACGCTTTGGTGTTGCCTATACGTTCTGGAAAATGTCGATATGAGTAATAGAAGGTCCCGAGGAAGTCCTTTAGACAGACCTCGCCTCCGTCTCTTTGTCCGTCGGCTTTCTCACTGTAAGCCATATTCCAGCGTTGTATCAGTGTCTCCATTGTCTGAGCTCTTACACCAGAAAAAAACCACCGCTACAGCTAGTTCGAATTTCTCAACAAACTCAAGTCTCCTTTTGTATCTTTGAACATTCAGATCTCCACGCTAGTCGCGTTCTTTCTCGACTTTGAGAATCTCGTTGCATTACGACATAAATGTAGCACCTACTGTCTTCTTCCTATATTCTCCCCCGTCAGAAAGCTGACTGGATGCCTCCTACCATTGTTACATCCACATCCAGAGACTGCACAGCCTCCATCGAGCCTGGTCCTTGTCCCAACAAATTCTACAGAGCTTGAAGCAATCTCAAGAATTCTATCTCTGCTGCCTCTGACACCCCGGCTCATACTCTGGGAAGAGGCAGCTCTGGACAAAATCGGCTGAGTGGCGACGACCAACACCGATAGGATCGGCAGTCACGTAGTCTTCCTTATTCATTCTCGTTGGCCAATTTAGTCAAGATAGGTGAGGCCATAGAGGGAGATGATCTCACTTGAACGCTTCATTACCACCACGATCTCATCAGATTCCCTTCTATGTTCCAGTTGCCCATCGTAAAATAGTTTTCTTCTCTTCTGACTTCGCTCTCCTTGTCCCAAAAGATCCATAAAAGTACCGTGATCATCCTCCGCATGCCTAATTGCTCCGTCCCGAACCGCATATGCAGCCACCAAACCCCCTCCCCGTCAGCCCACCTCTTCGACGTCAGTCACCTTCCACTTCTCCGTCCGAAGCAACCACGGGTCCTCTTCCATCCAGCAAACCCGCAAGAAAATAGACAACACCATTGTCTCCAACAAACACACAATGAAAAAAATGTCATCTCTAATTCTCAACATCCAGAACGATGTTCTTTGTATACAACCGAGCCCTTCCACGCATACAAAACGAAGAATAGTCGATCCCCACAATGTGCCACTTCTATGAAATCAGACCACCGGCTTTAAAACCCGCTACAGAGACCGTTCTCTCTCTCTCTCTCTCTCTCAGAGTCGGTCTCTACCCCCATCGCCCATCACACCCTCCCTTCCATCCCCTTCCATCCCCACAAAGCCATACAACCTCCCCCTCCAACCCATCGCTCCGCAGAACGCTGCTTCTTTCTTCTCAAGTCCCCCTTACCCTCCCAATCACCGCCGCCACGCCCGAGCAACAGCAGCCGGGAAGAACGAGCGATGAGTCTCAATCTGAGTGTTATTCGTCTCTCGTCTCCTCCTCCTCAGCCGCGTCCGTCGTCGTCGTCGGAAAGTCACGCCAGACACGACGGCAATAAAACAGGCCCCCGCAACAACAACGACGACGACGTGGAAACCCCCCCGTCCGTCCCCCTCCTCCCCCTCGGGGCCCTGTGGGAATATACTGTGCTGACAGGGAATGGGTACGGGTATCCGCGTTTACGGGTCAAAAAGTGGATTGGGTTTTGAAATGATGTGGGCCGGTGAAGGTGTATGTAGGCTTTGGGAAGATTTGGGTATATTGTACAAGCTTCTCCCCCCCTCCCCCTCAACCACCCAACCACCCCTCTTCTTACTTGGCTCTCAGAGGAAGCGCTCATATCTCGACCACAGTGCCGATGCGTTCATACGCTCTTCGGGGAAAAAAACGCTTCCACGTGATCCGCTTCGCTCCGCTCCGCTAATTATGACATACGTTTTCTCTATTAATACAGCAGCCCACAGTGTAATCCGTAGACGCGCCCTATTCATCCCCATACAGCCAGCTTGGCGGCGTAAATGCCTGCTTCTTAGCACTATTCCTTCCGCCACCTCCTCCTCTCAGGCCTTCCACCCTCCTCGGCTCCAGTGTACTTGCTGCAGCTTCCTCCGATTCCTTCCAGGCCTCTTTCGCTGGATCTGCTCCTGCGGACTGGTTGCTGAGCCCCATCTCCAACCTCCGGGCCAGGTCTCTCTTGATGCCGTCCCAGCCCATGCTGAAGAACCTCCGTTCCCTCAAAGGATTCCCTTGGACATTCAGATCCCTCAGGCTTTCCATCAGCGCTAGCGTCTCGTCCAGCCGTGTGATGTCATTAGAGGCAAAATTTGCGGTCTTGATTTCTTTCAGGCTTGTAAACCCGTCTGGTATCGTCGGGAGCGAATTGTCTGACGCGTTAAGAGTTTGGAGGTGTGTCCACGAGGAAAGATCTGGCAGGGAAGTGAGCCGGTTGCGGGAGATGGAAAGGGTGCGAAGTGAGGGGAGAGAGATGGATGAGGTGGTGAGGTTGGATAGAGCGTTGAAGGAGACGTCGAGAGTTTGGACAGAAGACAGGACTGAGATTGTGGAGGGAATGAGGGAGCCAGAGAAGCGATTCTTGGAGGCAAAAAGCTCGACAAGGGGAAGGGTAGCGAGATTTTCGAAAGGAAGCGCTGCGAGCCTGTTATGCGAGACATTCAAGATCTTAAGTTCTGTAAGAGACGAGAGTGTGCCAAGGTCCGCAATGTCATTTCCATGAAGGTCCAGAGATTGTAGACTTGAGAGCATTCCGACGTCTTCTGTCAGCGTGCCACTAAGGCGGTTGTTCGACAGATTGAGATCTCTCAAACTTTCAAGCTTGCAAATGACGCTGAGCGAGGACATTTCAAGCTGATTACTCGAGATGTTCAAGGTATGCAACCTGTCAAGTCGGGCCAAGCCAGGTGGTAGAGATTTCAACATGTTTCCACGAAAGTCTAATACCTCAAGGCCTCTGAATTGGAGATTGTCTTCCGCAGCGTCATAGATCCCAACGTCAGGAAAGGCGTCCTCGCGCAGATTTTCAAGCTTGTTGTCTGTAGCAATAAGCTTGATCAAATCTACACTCTCAGCCCAGCTGCTTCCGATTGCATTTGAATCGAACTCGTACATCTTCATGACTTCATCCGGAATATCCGCAAGATCCATGCCAGTAATGTTTAACGTTCCGCTCGTTCTGCCTGCCGCGACCCGTCTTTGAAGTAGCCCTTTACTACCTCTCTCTTTCGGGTGCTGATTGAACGGGTCCACCACGTCCTCGAAATCTAGGGCATCCCCGGACGTGGTTGGGATTATGTTGGTGTTCCTATCGCTCAAACGCTTCTTCTTCGCTACCTCGGCTTTAGCTCTTGCAATAGACTCTCGAAAGGCAGTTGATGATTTTGCCGCTTTGGATGACCTGAAATTTGATCGCTCCACATCGGTCGGTGGTGACACAGGTGAGCTCAATGAGGTTCTCGACGACGTGTTCGATTTTGACGCTTGTGTCGAAGCTGTGGTAAACGCCGATTGGCCGGATATGTCTCGGCCACGGCCACCGCTCCTTCCGTCGTTGAGGTTGAGTCTTCCAATTCTCGACGTGGTTTTGTCCATCTCTTCTTGACTGGGTGGTTGGAAAGTCGGCAAAGGTGCCCTCTTCCTTGTTGGACTTGCGGATATCGTTTGACTTCCTGTCTTCGAGGGCGATATTGCTTTTGTAGGAGATCTCAACGTTGCGCTCTTGGTCTTTGCAGCAGGACTCTTTCTCCGAGAAAAGGTTGCTGGGACGATAGGGACTGGCGGTACGGCTGCTTTTCTGGAAGGCGACGATTGTCTAACAGGGCCGATTGTGTTGCGAAAGCTGCTCATAGCAGATGTTGGGCGTGATCCATGGCGAGCTGGACTATCTGCGATGAAGAAGCCAGATTTTCGTTTTGTAGGAGAAGGTGATAATGTTAGCTGGGATAAAGTTTCGACGGTTCGATCTGAAAGCGATGGGCGCGGTCTACGTTTCGCTGGCGGTACATCTGTCTCTAGAGAACCATTTAGTCCATCTCTTCCAAGCGTATCATTTCTAGAAGTTCCCGGTCGCCTGACGCTGTTTTGACGTGGGTCTTCTTGAGACGTAGATTGTGCTTTGGGTACGGGAAAGCAGACAGTTTCTGGATCCCTTATTGTTCTCGTAGTACCTGCGAAACTCTTTTCTGGGGACGTCTGTCGCGCCTGAGAGGAAATAGTAGGTCTCAAGACTCGAGGTACACCATTACTGCTTGGTTGGGCAGCATTGATGCTCGCTCGGGGAGCTGGTAGCCTTGAAGGCCGGGGAATGCCTGTTCCGAAGCGAGATCCCTGTCTGATATCAGGCGAGGGTTTCTCCATACTTTAACAAGGTGGATCAAGTGTGAAAGAATTAGTATAGTAATGTACACCTTGAGACTCGGTAAAGAAAATAGGATTGCAAGAGTATTGAGGCTCCAAATTGTTGCCCTTGCAATGGCAGAGCTCCATTTCTACCCTCAGATCTTGTCTGTATTATGACCGCTTTCGGATTAGTGCAGTTGACTGCGAAACCACAGAGACGCGTTTTCACGTGAGAGCGGAGCGTGTTCCGCTATTGCCCGCCCGAAAATTGTGTAGCCAGAGACATTTCACACCTTTTCGAGGTTATCGAGAATCACAAGCGACATTTTATATCTAATCAACAATTGATAAGACGCGGAGTTGAAGATCACTACCTAGAGAGCGCACGCAGCCTTGTGGTTGGTCTCAGGTTGAGAAAAATCCTTTTTTTCCGACCTTGGTCAATGCATCTTCACCCCAGTTTTCCTTATATCGAGCACCTCAGATTGTCTATCCTAACCCGTCTTTAGACAAATGTGCAGATTTTGGAAAACTCCAGACGCCATTCTTAGACGTCAATTCCCTCAACTGTAACGCCCTTGCTCCAGTTGTATTGGTTGTTCTCAGCTACCTTGAGTGCTGTGTCGTACGAAACCATCGCCGCAACAAGATATAACGCCGCATCCATTCCAGTAGTAACACCGCCACTCGTGATGACTCTCAGACCTCCAAGTGGCAAAGTGCCTCTCCTGACCAGTGACTCCCTCCTCCTGGAAAGCTTCCAAGCGTCGCTCCCTTTCCTTGCGATTGACTTCTTTCTTCCATCAGGCCGCTTATCGAGAATGAATGGGTTCTCATCCAGGTTCTCTCCAAGATCGAATCGTGCATTGTTCACTACGTATCTCTCCTCCATGACATCTGTTCTCTGTAGAGCATCTCTTGCTGCCGCCTCTTTGCACAAATTCTCCAACTTCGTGTAGTAGTCGGGATGAGTTGTAGCTGCCATTCCTTGTAGGAGACCCATTTGGGCAAGGAATAACGCTCCCGTGCACACGGAAAAGAGCGTACGCTCCTTGCTCGGGTCTTTCTTCTGCAGCTCGGTGAAGGCTTTGATGAGATGGAGAGGCTCGGCGTTTTCCGCAAGGACAGCAAGGTGACTGCCGCCGGGAACGATGAGGACGTCAAATTCGTCGAGGCGGTCGTGAGCGTCTTCCCAGTCCATGTCCGCTTTGAATGTAGCGCCTTGAGCGGTTTCGATAGCAGGCTTAGCGGCTGCGAAGTGGCATTTGAACGCTTTTTGGGCTGCAACACGAATTAGTCAAAATACACGCAGATTATCAAGTGTGCTTTCGTACTCTCATTCTTGTCACTAGGGGCATCGGCCAATATTTCGAAGGGCCCACAGAAGTCGAGCGTATCAACACCAGCATGGAGCGTGAAGAGGACCTGAATGGGCTCACTCTTCACGATGCCTTCTGAAATAGCACTCATCTTGACGACTGCGATTGACGTGGTTTATTCGGCAGGGTCTTGTAAATTTCGAAGTGGGCTGATGCGCAAATTGGTGAAGGCTGTGTCACTTCGACAGTCAGCCTTGCTCTTCTCACGCTGCCAAGATTTCCCCCACAATTTCCCCACGCTGAGTGGGGCTTCTTCCCCGCGGGCAAAGGCACGTGGTGAGGGAGAGAAGAACTAATGGGGTATGATTTGGTTAGACTGTTTCATACTAAAATGAATAATTTATAATATATTTTCAGAGCGCTTTATGTCGTTTAATTCTATTTAACCGGCGTCAATTAGTTATAGTAGATCCAGTTTCAGTCGTAAAACTATGGATAATTTGTCAGGCAGAAAACTAGGGCCAACCACCTGCACCATAACAGTAACACTGTAGCTTCTACCAATCCTGCGTCTATACGGTATATCAGGTTTGGCAGGCATGGTATGATTATGACATAGTGATAGAAAGTGCGCCGAGTCGCTCGCTTCTCTGCGTCGCTGGCTGATCAAATACGTTATATAACTGTCTTGATCTTTCTCATAGAACCACGCAAGTTGTTCTCGAGACTATGGAATCAGCGTGAGCACAGTCAAGAACTAAACTTTGTGCGATGCTCATCAATTCCGGTGAGGTTTACCGAATTTGCTCCTGCATACACCTTGAAACGCATTGCCCATGGGCTTTGATGCAATTTTTTTGCTCTGGTCTGTTGTTCAGCACATGATACTAAACAATCTCGATGGCACAAGCATAACCGTCTTGACTGTCAAGGTACCACTCGTTGTTAGATTGATCCCTCGCTTCTAGCGCTGAGGACATAACATCCATATCCCAAAGTTTATCCCCTTTATGCATATATCTTTCATGCACATAGACCTCAAGCAAGCCTTTTCGATGGTATTTACCTCGAGATTTTCCGGTTGGGGTCAACAGCAATCCGATAACTTCCAAGCTTGATCCCGTTTCCCAGTCCAAATGGGTGTATATCGCCATGAAAAAGAATGTGATCGGGCATGAACTAGTTGGGTGGGCAGTTGGACGATGGTCCAGACTAACACGGCATGGGTAATGGGCAGAAACGCTATTGATGCTTGCCATCTTCCAATTGTGATTGTCAGGAGCCTTGTCTTGATTCGTATCTTCTCTTGGCGCTAAGGTAACAGAGCATAGTGTGCACTGCATTACAAGACGGCCGTTGCTGACTGGACCAAATATGTCGTCTATAGGTACGACTTCGGATTGAAGCACACTGACATGCACTTTACTACTATCGGACTTAGCAGTGGAAAATATCCGGAAGGATCCATTGAGCGAAGCCCATGACCAAGTTGGAGCAATATACGCAGCGCTTTCGTCAGGGTAATCGCCCAAAAGCCTTTCCCAGAGAAGCTCGTCCAGCAGCTTGGGCTTCCAGAGGCCTACAAGATAGTCCTCTGACGAAGACTTGAGCACTTTAAGAACCATCCTGGTGATCCCAAAGAACGCAGCCAATCTGTCTATGGCTTTAGTAAGGTGCTATCTTGAGTATTCCTCTCTGATTCTTTCCCAAAGCTTATCAATCGCAGAGTTTTTGTCCGATAGGTACGCGACGATGCTCTTAGTTGCCTTCGTATTTTAAATCTGCTTCGTCAAGCCCTTCAGGATACACCTCGGATGCTGCTAAGCAATAACATTCCCAGCGAACTTGATCATGTGCGAAATGGACTAATCTTTTCGAAAGCAGCCACTCTTGAAATGCCCAGGCTCGATCCTCAAGAGGTTTCATGTCTCTTTCGCGCGCCCATTTGCCGACAACACCAATGACAAGCTTCCCAGATTTAAAGCATCTCCATGTGGCGTGGACTCTACAAGGCCACACAGACAGAGGGCTCCTCTGATGTATTAGCCCGCCTTGAGAGTTGGAAGATGTAGTTGCTGCGAGGGTCATGTATGAGTTGGCGTAGACATCGCCCATGATTGAGGCATCTTGCCGCCATTCAACATCATCATCTGAATCCTGAACAATGCAGAGAGCATCAATCCATAAGTACTGCACACCGAGCTTTCTGGTGACCATAACTTCATCTTGGAAGGTTTTTGGAAGAGCCGAAACCCAAAGGCCACTTACAAATTCTTGCAAACTGTCCACTGTGAGTATTCTGTCACACTGTCCACCCCAGCAGTGGCTTAAAGTGACATAAATTGTATCTTGTGGCATATTATCAGTATTTAGCAGTTTCAGAAGGCCTTCCTCTTCTACCGCTGATAGATCAAGGAGTCTCTTAGGTAGAACATCCCTAGTAGCAGCCACAGTCTGAACATCGATACATTTGCTGTGGAGCGTTATGCACTGGCCCATCCATTCTGCAATCTGTGCGATAGTAGACTCTGAACAATTTATATTATCGCGCGAGCGTGATGTGTTTGCATGGTCGTCGTCCTCGAACCGAATGTCTAGTTGTACGATAACAACCCACCAGCCGTCTTTTTCCTCAGCCTCACGCAATCTTTCAAGCTTGGCGCTTCCATGTGCAGCTACCTTGAGAAAGAATTGTTGTTCTCTCCACCAAACGGTTTCAATCCTGATGCCAATCTGTTGGGATGGATGAACAGATTGTTCCTCCATGTCTTGCTCTAGGTAGCTGACGTTTTCGTGAGATAATTGGCCAAGAATTATATTGCACAAGTGACACCCATACGCTGCCGATCTTCTCAGATTGGATATGCCATGGTGGGGCCGGTAATAGCCCTCTTCCCAAGTGACATCTTCGTCGAACAAGCATATGCACAGATCACAAAGTTGGTCGAAGACAACAGGCTGATCCACGTTGTCAGAGCTGTACAGCTCCCGGAAGCTCATTCCGTGCGAGTGGCGGGAAGGACTTGGCGATGCAGAAAGCCTTGGGCGGGAAGTGTCAGTGAAACTTGACTCTATTTATTTCAGTTTCGGGCTGGGGCAGTGATGGACAGTTGGATGGCAGGTGAATAGAAAGTATCATATGGCTATGCCTATGGCTACGGCTACTTGACCACAAGCGGACAGACGAGAAATCGGGGTAAGAGGTTAGGCTGCCAGTGGTGGTAGTATCTGAGAGGTCTTTACTAGACGTAGTGAACGTTTCCCAGTGGCGATTGTAACATACAACACCGTTAGGGAGCTTGACTGAAGTTCTGCTACTGCATCAAAACTATGATACGAGATACGCACAATTCGGTAGAATTGCCGTATAATGCAGTACTTATGAGTTTGAAAGGCGTTGGCAAGTTGGCATGACATAGCTTCTTCGAAATTAATACTACCGGTACGGCGAATTCAGTTTCGTGACCTTCATCCAATGTGACAGCGATGGTTTTTCGTACCTCTAAGCAGTGTTTGACTTTGAATTATCCGATCTATGCAGCGACCGTCACTGGGGCCAGCAGACCTAAACACGCACAAAACTGAGGGGCACTTCTTACCACGCACGTTGCGGCCATTGCGCCCCCAGAACGTCCAACCAAGAGCGGTGCAGACAAGAAAGATCATCTATCATGCAAGGCCAGGTCGATTTATGCTTCCTGAGTTTAGTCGTAATCCTATCTATCCAGATTGTTTTGCTCCATCGCTATGCTGAACTTGTGAAGCCACCCTGTGAGCTTGGCTAGCTAATCTTACGCAGCGGACATTTGGGATCAGCCAGTGGATGCAAGCCCAGAGATCTCCGGATTTTGGACCTTCTACAGTGAGGCTTCCATCGAACCTTTCAATCATCAGCAGCGTTGAAGGCTCACGTACCCGTGTTCCGGAACTGAAAAAGATTCGTACAAGGGGTTCAACATAGTCCAGTTTGCCTAAAATAGGAAGGTCCTCGAGCTTACCCCGAGCTCGCACAAGCACAGACTGACTTTTCGCTGGTAATAATGAAATTGAGGTAATTTACAGTAACAAGATTGCAACAGATTCTTGCCTATGAATTTCGGCCTCTAGCCGCAATACCAGACTCAACGTTGCATTGGGGACAGCTAAGCAAGCTGGTTAATCCATCATACGAGGCAGATCGCATTTCTTCTTGTCAGCTGATTTTGAGTCGAGTCTAGTTAAACCTGAAGCGGCAGAGCTATTCCGAGCGGAACGCTGTGCCCATTGTTGCGGACAACAATTAAGGCTCCCTTAATCCCTAATAAGGCTCATAATTCGTTTGATATTCATTGCTGGCATACGTCGTAACCTTTCCAAGCTATCGCAGGCTACCGCCCATATCCCATCCGTGAGCATCATGTTATCCGAAAATGAGTCCGAACCCTTCTTGAATGCTCCGAAGGATATCTTCACTGCGGAAAGCGGTTCTGAGCAATGTCAAAGCGCCTTTAGTTGGTTGAAGAAGATTCTGAAGGCTTCATCTTCTCTTTACCCCTATTGCGTTACAGTCGCCATCACATCGATCTTTTGGGTTTCTCTCCTCTTTACGGGACCATTCTATTCAGACATTCTGACTCGTGGCAAACCAAACTCCAAAGCTCCCCTTTCCGGCGCAAAGTTCCTCTCCTGCGGCCACAGCCCCGCCGAAGCCAAATCACTCAACTGCCAATACGATATTCTCACCAATGTCTGGCTTCCCAGCCCCTGCTTCGACCAAGCCTCTATCCATGAATATCAATCCGATAACTCCTGGCAACCCTACGCCGACCCAAACCGCACGCAGCTACTCGACGTCAATGTCCTGGGCGATACGCCGCTCTACTACACAAGCGAGAGAGATCACATCGTGCACTGTGCGATACTGTGGAGGAAGCAGTTTCGGGCTTTTATGGAAGGGAAGAACATCGACTCGAAGTTGGCAGACGAAGGACATACGACGCATTGTTCGCAGCATCTGATGGATATTACGGAGTGGGGGAAAGATTGGAGGAATTGGCCGCTTGAGGTGAGGGTTGGATTTGCGGGGTGCTACGTAAGGGAATAGGTGTACGTTAATGAAGAAATTACGTCCATGATACCCAAATACTTGATTGATTCCTTACAGATCAAGTCTATCCATGAACGCTTCATCTGTTCACGCGTTTGATCAATTTTACTAAGTCCCTAAAGTATAAAGCACTCTTTAAGATAACATTGGAAACATTCTGGAGTGCTTTCCCAAAGCCGGTATGCCATGAGAGACGGATTGAGTAAGCCACGATACGCATAATCAGAGATCCAAATCTTCGTTTTGATACCGTGGTTGACAAGAGATCGGCATGCCTCATGAGATTTTGTACGAAGCGCTGAACGGTTTGAAGATAGCGTTAACCGCATCAGGCAAGATTCATAAAACAACGCAGGCAGAGCATCTCGTGTACGAAGGCGTATAAGACAGGGTCGGTTCCACATCAGGCAACAAGAGACTCTTCCATCTTCCGAGCTCGGCCCCCACGGTCAATGAGGAAGTAAAGCTATGGAACTCAGCTCCTGTGCAACGTATAACGCGCGAGCTTCGACATTGCTTCCTGGCTTGGCCATGATTCAGGGATCGACAAGGCTGGACTGAAAGGGAACACGAATGTCCGTGTTGATGTCTCCGTGTTCAACATTCTATGTTCAATTATGTCTAGGTTGAATTGGGAAATCTCCTTCGTCACTTGACATAATGGCATTTCGCAAACTTTGTCTGCGCGCCAGCTGTATTCTCAGCTGCGAGAACATCGCTTTTCACGAATTACTGGTTTCAGCCCCATTTCTCGCCTTTCAGAAAATATGAAACATCACGTACACATTGTTTTGTGTGAAAATACCACATGGTAATGGTCTCGCGTAAGGACATGAACATCAAAAGTGGATATCTTCCAGCACTCGCAGCTATTTTCGGAGGATAACTATGCCTAGTGAGCTGTAATGCCGGAATGTTCTTTTCAGTCCATCAACGTATGCGAAGCTGACTTCCAGCACATCCCCAGACTCTCAAGAATCCCCAAGCTTCCAATTATTTCCAATAACCTCAACTCCATACCCAAAAAGATGTGGCCATTCCAGCAGCACCAAAAGCCGAAATACCTAGCAGTCAAGGAGTCGGAAGAAGACGAGCTGGACCTCCAGATCTTTCCACATAGGCCTGGAGGTACCGTTCCAGCCCGCAGAGAATGTTCTCTTTTGATCACATGCGCTGTCCTTGCCAGTCTCTTATTCTACCAATCCTATTCCCGCAGAGTTCCAGCATCCCCGATTCAAGGCACTTACGAGACGGGCTGGATCTCGGACTTCGGTCCGTCAAGGAAGCACATTGACATCCAAGAAGTTCGCTTCACAGGAGGTCCAGCGATTGACGATAATGGGACGCTTTTTGTCCCGAACCCGGATCCCATCCAGTATGTGGGGAATCCGTCACGAGAGGTGGATGAGAACTGGGACAGACTTACTCATGGTATGCACGTTGCCCGTCTGCCTAGGACACAATAGTCAAAGTCCCGAATTTAAGTCTCGAGAGCAGGCCGTTACATATTGATCACGGAAGAAGAAGCACTCGAAGCCTGGGGGAAGTATGGAGACATCTCTCAGTTCTGGGACTACGAGAGAGGTGGTTACGTTGCTGGGTCAGTATGTCTGGCTCTAGGACTGACTCGGAGTTGACCCCATGGTTCAATTTGCAGGCTCGACATGTTCCACACTCTGCACTGTGTCGACCAAATGCGCATGTTACTCCATACAGAATTCTACATGATGGAGAATGGCCCAAACCGCGGCTTGCATCGCGGTATGTATATCTTGACTCCCATTTGCCAGGTTTACGAAGTATTAAGATTTAAATACAATACAGATCACTGTCTTGATCAGATCAGGCAATACATCATGTGCGCCGGTGACATGACGCCAATCCCAACGATATACTACAAAGGTTTCGGGCGGAATTATGTGGACTCCGACTACCCTCACACGTGTCGGAATTTCGAGAAACTACGCGGGTGGATGGTAGATCGGTATGAGGGTGAGAGTGCGATCGAACCAGACTTCACCAGAAAACTTCCATTGTGAGACTATATTGATGGCTTTGGAAATCTCCAAGCTGCCGTAAGAGGTAGCGTAGCATTGTGTTGATGTTTTCTGCCGGTCTGTACATCCTTCTTGGAATGGAAAGCTGTTATACTCTCTATATAGCTCGTGACACGAAAAGCATCACGTCTATAGTTCTCTGTGATTATTTTGCGCGTTATTCTCCTTTATTGCCTCTTCCCGAGACCGACGGAGAACATTCAAGAATATCTAGTCACCAGTGTGACTTCGATTGTGTGTACAATGCGTGTCAGAAATCGTCTTTACTTATACTATTCTGACGCGCTAAAGCGTCCGACTTCCAGGACCGAAACTCCAATTTGTAGTATGCATGAGCCTAAGCAACTGCTGCTGCAAGGTTCCCAAAATTTAACATTCCAATACACTCTATACTACTGATATCGGCAAATCTGAGCTTTGAATATCGTCAGTTGACCGCCGATTCAAGATCAACTAGAATAAGGAACCCTCGTAACCGCTAAATCCCCATCGTATCTCGACTGCGCCCATTCCCGAATAGCGTTGTAGTCACGACAAGTATGCGTTTGGCTGACCTCGATGTAGACTCCATTCCGTCCAGGATAGTGCTTTGTCGCTATTGGCGTAAGGCTTCCGTAGCATTGAATGGTTTGCCGGAGGTAATCAAGACAATGGTCTGTGTTGCGAAGGGTTAGCGAGCACGTTCTTGCGGTGATAGCCAACTGATGGAGGGCGAACACTCACTCGTATGCCACGAAGGGTGGGGTTCTTTGTAGTATTCTGGATGGAGGGCCATGCGGAGAACGTTCTGCCAGAAGAATCAGCATATCTGAGAAAGGTGCAAGAGATCGGGGTGACTGCGACATACCAAGCAATGCAAGGTATGAAACACATCGGTTCTACCGGAAATTGTTAGAGGATCTCTCAAAACGTTGATGGAGAAGTCCTACACCGCAGTGTACCCTCCTCGTTCCGTATCACGATAATTAAGATGCTTCTCACCCCAGAAATGGATAGCCTCTTCCTTCGAAATTGCAATACCCTCAGCCGTTGATTCTTTTCCAACTGGGAACAAGTCTCTCCAAGCTTGGTCGATCTCAGAGTTTGGTGATCTGACATATCGTGGCGTACTTGGATCAGGTTGATACTCAACCGACCCTTCTGATCCGCTACCATTGCGGTAGTCGATCAAATCTCCGCTAAACTTGATTGATTTTAAGGGAATATGTACTGAATCTAGAGGCACAAAGTCGGACAGACTTGTTAGCCGACAATCTTCCTGGAGGGAGACGCGCTGAAGAAGAAAAGTAAGGTCTACTCACAGAATTCGTTCCTAAATCCATTCTCATACGTACTCAAGGCAGAATTCGACGCTCTAGAGAAAAACAAGAATGCCGATAGTAATGCGAAGAAGCAAGTAGAGACCATCAAAGGAAGCTGCCTCTTCAATGTGCTTGGCTCAAAGCTCCTATGGGTCCTCGGCCACGTATTCTTTTGGACTTTTTCAAGTAGAGAATCTTCAACATCGGTGTCCAAACTTTCTCTACCTTCGAACGACGATGGCGACCCCATTATGATATAGCGCCAACCTGACATGACATGCATCAAATAATGCTCAGACAGAACCCAAGATTAAGCATTCGACGCTTTGAAGAGCGAATGATTCAATTTTGTGAGCTCAACAATTTCAGATTGCACGAGGAGACTCCACCAGGATAGGGATAGGAAGGCCGGATGGACTAAAATGGATTCTGGACCTTACAATTTGCCGCTCAAAATTGGCGGCTCGCAATTATGACCTCCCTTTACGTACTGAAATAAAAATTAGGCAGGTATGTTACTTCACGAATGTAATAATTTGTCAAAATTTAGTAAAATACCGCATCCATGGGTTTGGAAATAGCAGCTTCCGCCGCTTACGAATATGCAGTAAGTTGTCTAGTAAGAATACGAGGTGCTCCCTAGCTTGTCAAACCAACAAGAGATGACTGAAACATCTTTATGTCAATGAGAGAGGTAGAGGGACTCGGAGGGCTTGATGTGGCAATTACTTGCCTGAACCAGCAGCCTTCGATGGTGAATCTTGGCAGTCTCAATGGCTCGCAGCATTTCCGGGAAGCGTTGTCTTTCAAGGATTGTAACAAAGATCGACGCTTACTGGCTTGCGGCTGAAAGCCTGTCGTCAAAATCGAGGAGATGCAAAGTAAGGTACGGTGCAATCAGAACCGTGATGGCGCAGCATTCTGGTCGCCTCTAACAACGCTAACCTTACTTAGGTATATGCGTCATTCGGCGAACCACTCACCCACAGAGGGCGGAATCCTCTTTGATCATCTCCTGAGCCTACAATCCCCTTTCGTCTCCATTCTCTGTATCTCAAATCGTGCTCACAAGCCTTCATGCCTTTACGTACCACCATATACGAGCCTGTGATACTCCTAGGTTACTGTCAGGTTTCGAATACCGATGCCCTCTCGACGCTCGAGTAATGATCCCGTATGTCGCAAAGACTGGTATGCATCTGTAACTTGGAATGGAATTAGCAGCAACGCCCCCAAATTCCTCGTTTCATCTGTGTCGCATTCGGTAGATGATCATAAGGAATCCAAGAGGATCCTCCACGAAGAGATAAATTCGAAATGATGGAGGATAAGAAGTCAAGCATCTCCGGCTTTGAATTAGAACTAAATTGATATCATAGTATTCTTCTCAAAGATTCCTGGACATACCTCAATCTCAACCTTGTCCCAAGTCAATCGCTATCAGCACTCAACATGAAGATCTTCCATATTACCCTGCTGGCTGTTCTCATGGGGTCGTCGGCAATGGCGGCTCCACACGCCAGCTATGATTCGCCGGAAATCGTTAAGAGGAAGCAGCCTGACAGTGTCATTGAGTCTCGCAAGTACTTGTGTGTTCTCCACCTCCTGCACTTTTCGTGTCAGTCTGATGTTGATCTCGCAGCGATGATGCGCCTGAAGTCGTTAAGAGGAAGCAGCCTGACAGTGTGATCGAGTCCCGAAAGTACTTGTAAATACTTTCTCGCATGCTGAACCTTTCCTTGGTCTGACTAAGATAACGCAGCGACGATGCGCCAGAAGTCAACAAGCGAAAGCAGCCTGACAGCGTTATTGAATCCAGGAAGTATTTGTGAGTTTGTCCCCGACGCAACGAATACTTGTATCAGGCTGACCGGGATGCTGCAGCGACTCCTGAAGGGAATGCGTGAAAGCGTAAAGAACTTTCAGGAACTGACGGGGTCCTTGTGGGATAGCAGAAGGGGAAAGGGACGCTGTGGGTGACGGGATTGGAGATCTTGGCCGTGACAACATATCGACAGTCTTTGACGCTCGTCACTCGTTTGAATACGGTCTGTTCTTGGGATTTACGATTCAACTGTATTTCATATTGGAGGATGAATGTATATTCGGTGCCGTTCGCGATGTCTAAGACTTATTTTCTCTCCCATTCGGTTGAAGTGACAAAACCATAACCCTTTTTGGAGGCCACCTCGATATATGACAGCTATCTTTGTCCTACATGAACATCGCATATCTGGCTTGCGTCCTTCTTTTTCGGTCTGCACCATCTTACCCGTCTTTCTCCACCACGCTGGTAAGTTTCGCTTCTCGTCGATTCATCAGCCGAGTACCGCTCACTGCCGTTCCAGAGCCCTTCGTGTATTTAGGTCGCCTCATTTTCCTTTGCTCTGCCTTTGGTCCTCGTTCTTCCTTTAGCTCCCCAACCGGCCACTGCGACCACCTCTTCATCACGGATCTTTCTCTCTCTTCCCTTTCCTCTTTCCGTTCCCTTCTCTTCTCTCGGCTTCTTTCCAATCTTTCTGCCTTCCACCATCACCTCCCTTAGGCGCTTTGATTCTTCTGGCTCTTCCCAGAGTAACTGCGTCATTGCTGGTGGCTCTTCTTCCCCAGATCCGAGGCCCAATACCAAACTCTCTTCCCCGTACCTTGCTGATAGTCTTGACTCCAAGGATTCAGGATCTGACCTAGCGTTCAATGCCTCAGCATTTCCACTAGGGGCAGTCTTGGCAGCATGCGCTGGCATTGCATCTGCTCTGCCTTTCAGCATCTGCGATTCAGTCAAGCTCCGTTTAAGTGTGAAGCCGTGACGGCTACCAGGACGAGAGTTAGGCCGTGAGCCTGGGTCGTCTCCCGGGTCTTGGTTTGTGCTCTCCTGGTCAAGTGACCCAATGACGCTTCCCACACCGTCCGTATTCAGGCTGTCCACAGAAGACGCACGGGTTGGCCCATGTGCATGCGTGTTAAAGTTAGCTTTTGCTGTGGAAGAAGATGCCGAGTGATTTGATATGTTAGAAAGAGCGCGACCCAGAAGTCGTTTCTTTTTCGTCTTCTTTAACGGAGAGCTCGAGGTGGCGTCTTCGGGAGTGTGAGAAATGTTTATAGGCTTCTTACGGAGTAATTCATGGATAGCGGAGTTGATTGAGGTGACTGAGGTGACGGCTGGTCGAGGAGGATTTTCTTCACTGCTAGCTGCGCCATCACAGGCTATAGGAATCTTGCATGTGTTGGCGCTTTTATTGGAGGGAGCAGGTGAGGCGTCCGGGGTATGTGGCTTCGATCTAGGAGGAGAATTTTGAGAAATCTCGCGAAGCGGCTGAAGTTTGGGGGAACGACAAGGAGGGCTATGAGTGAGAGGCCGCATTGTTTCGGATTGCCGGGTGTCAAAATCCTCAGACTCCCGCTGTTGAGACAGCCCGAGGCCGTCAACCTCGCTAGTTTTGGAATCTTTGCTCCTTAGAATTGAGAGTGTCTCTCCTCCTTTAGGTGTCCGAGAGCGTCTGCTTGGGAACGTCAAAGGCGCGCTTGGCTGGGTCACTTTTGGGGCTTGTTTGATAGGCGAGGAGACTGCTTCTTTTTTCAGTAGTTTCTGAGGCTTCAATGCGTCTTCGTAGAAATCTGCTCCAGGTTTAGATTTCGGCTGAGTCTCGGAGACGGGTCGCATTCCTCGTTGGTTGACTGCGCTCACTGTGGGTTGGTGCGTAAGATTGCTTTTCTCATCCACTTTAGATGCTTTTTTGCGTACATCGTCAAAATCCCCATGCTCGATCCTTTGCGCCTTCGCTTTGATGGCCGGTGGGATCTTTAAGCGATAGGCCTTGGTATCCTGGGTCTTCCCCAAGCGGATACAACTCCATAGCCATTCCACTCTTACAATAGGGATGTTGTGCTGATATGCAAGCAGGAATTTCTGTTCATGGCAATTGGGTGTACTTGAGATTAACACAGAGATACTAGACCGGAGGTATTCGTCATAGGTGGCGCCTGCAGAAGTGAGTATGGAACAAGCTCGTCAATGGACAGTCATACCTAATAACGTGGTAAGTTTCTGGATGTGGAGCGTCTCACGGCCACTAAAACCGGTAGCATTGATGATGTATCCTTCAAAGCCTGTTGCATTTTAGCGACACAGACCCAGACGATCCAGTTTGCAGAGCTCACCTTCAACTGGCCTCATCCTGGGAAGCTGGGCGGGTATGTATACTAATGGGTCAACGAAGGACTTCATTTCCATACATTTCTCGACCCAAAGTTCTGTCACTGTCAAGGTAGATTGCTCGAGCTTATCAGCCTTTGGAACATTTGCTGTGTGGCATGTGTGTGGAACAAGGACATAAAGCCTGGAAGCTGAAGGATCAAAGCGATCAAGCAGGGTAACGTCATCGACAAGCCTTGCGTCGGTTTCCAACAAAATGTCCTGAAGCTTTGCTGTCTAATATACTCCATCAGTTTTAAGACGTGAAAGCATTTGCTGCAGTCCTCACCTCTTTTCTCCCAAAGCCACTGATGTATATGACGCAAGAGCTCATGTATCCGGAACATTTCTGTGTCTTGGGGGTGGACAGGTCTTTCCGATCGGTGTAGCCTTCAAACCGGCCGTTCTCATTGACTGACGTATCTGTGGCGAATGATTTTGATTCCTCCACCTGGAGCCGCACGTGAGACATAGATCTCGATGGTCGCAATTGGCTTCGCTCTGAGGAGTTTGTTTGAGAGCCACTACCAACAATGTCGCCCCATAAGTTCTCGCTTTGATCGTTCAGCCGTTCGCTATGTGTGCTCCTCAATTTTCGCGGCTTATCATCATTTGTAAGGCGTTCCCGCTGCCGTTTCAGGTCTGTAGGTTGCAGTGTACTTTTCCGATTCCAAGCGCCTTTTCCTTGGTCTTCAAGAGGCGCTTTCGGGTGGTACAGAGATGCTTCGAGATTCATGCCGCGTTCCAAGCTCTCTTTCAGCCATTTCAAGCTTACTGTAGTGATTTCCCAGTTCTCAGCATATTCGTATTTCTTTCCATTAGGACTCGCGGCGATCAAATGGGTGACGCTTTTCGTCAGATCACCACGATACTCGGCGCCATTCTCCTGGATTTGCTCCTGGAGCTGCGCCCGAAACTCCACTTCGATGAAGAGTCAGCAAGAATCTTTTAGCTAACAAATACATGTCGTACAGTCATCGAACCCAGTTATGCATACCGCAAGGCCTTCTAAAGGCTTCCACCGATATGCCTTTGCAAGAGCCTCTATGTCAATCGTTTCGGCCGACACCCACGCATCGCGCACGGCGAACATCCAGTCTGCTTTGACAACTTTGACATCCTCGCGCTCTCGTGCAACGTACTTGTATTTAGGCGTATTTGTTTCGCCAACGATAAGGTGAGTAACATCCGAGGTCAAATGAAGTTGTTGCTCAGCTCCCATCTCAGTACCAATCGACGCGAGCTTAGACTGGATGCTGGAAGTCAACATAGGCGCAAGCAATTGGCGACATGACTTACCCGCTGCTCTACCGCGATCGAAGTGCAGCAGAAGACCACTCCGGAGAGCGGTCTCTCCTTGTCTGTGCTGAATTAGCTTCATACCAAAATCAAGCATTTGAAATTCACCATTCTCCGTGCATTGCGCCATGGATGCCGAAGTGGATGACAGGAAGGCATTTCTCCTTGCATGCAGCGAAGATTTGCGTCGTTCCCAGCGCAGTGAGTGACAAAAATCGCTTGGCCCGTGCGCCGGAGACTCGACGCGGTCACGCGTTGCGCGCGTCTTTCGGGGCAGGTAAGCCGATTTCCTGCCACACCATTTCCCCGGCACCCGACCAGCCATCGCGAGAACTCTCTTCACCTCGACACCCCGATTACTTTTGGTGTCCCAGGTAACCAGCGCATCTTTCATTTGCGCACCCAAACTCTTGGGAGAATATCGCGCAAAGTTTCTGTGGTTCCCCGAGTAACTTCTTGAGGAGTAAGGTATCGACAGTCCTTGCAGGTTCACAGACCACCCCTCCTTTATCCTCTCCGCACGAAGGCCCCAAGTCACCGTTTGGAACACCCGCTTTGGCCTTGTGTCTCACTCTCAAGTAGATCAGCAAAGATGGCAAGCGAAATCGAGTCGCAAGATATGCAGGAGTCCATTATACCAGAGACACAAGTACCTGCGACTCCGCCTCCCTTTCCAGCTCCCGATCAGTCTCCGGATGCTGTAGACGTTGAACAGGCTACCAAATCCAACGCCAGCGGTCAAAAGGCGATCACATCGCCTCTGCCCTCGAGTTCGAGCAATAACATGACTCCGCCTCCTTCTTCTCAAATTCCATCCCTCCGTTCACCTAAGCGGCCCTTTGCGAGTCAAAGTCGAGGGGTACCTGATTCTCCCCCGCCCACCATTGAGCGCATAAAGCTCGGACAAGTGGATGGCCTTCCCACCGACGACCACATCAATGGCCTCGATAACAATGAGAGCAAAAAGGTTGCCAAGGAATTACGCGCAGTGCTCTCAGACGAGCGCAGGCGCAACGCGCATTTACAGCTACAGCATAACTTCCTTTCTATTGAAACTCGAGAATCGGCGCAAAAGGCCGAAATTGAACACCAAATGATGCAACGCGAGGTTCAGGTACTGCAAGCCGCTCACATCCGTCAAAAAGCGATTGCAGCTTCTCAGCGCACCATGCAAGCTGCTCCTTTGGCTCAGAACGAAGCCCTCCTATCACGAGTCGAGACACTGGAGAAGGAGCTAGAAGCCACAAATAAGAAGCTTCGAAGAGCCATGAGAGCTCTAGAAGAAAGCGAGGATCGTCTGCAAGACGCCGATGAGGAAATTGCTCGCCTCAAAAAACGCATTCGAGATAACCGAGATCATTTCAATCGCATGCGGATGCAGAGCCCAATTCATTTCTCGCCTCGAACTGATTACGCCACTCCACAGCGGAGAGCGCCTCCTCAATTCCCATCCAGTGCTCGCTCTCAAGGGGGTAACTCTGACGCCTTTGCATATCTACTAGCAGCAGATCAAGTTCTTAGTCAAGAACCAGCTAGTGTACCGTCTACGCCAACAAAGGCATCCTCATCAAAAGGTCGTCATGGTCATTTACGCGGCGCTCAATCCCTATCCTCCCTCCAAACGACGCCACATTCTCGCCCTGTTACGAGCGACCACGGTTTCCATACTCCTCAGAGCGGAGCTCCAATCGATCCTCGACTTGCCTATTCAGCTCCCGCATCACAGGTGGTCAAAGAGTCGATGGAGCGGAGCCGCCGTGATAGAGATAGCACTATTTCCGTCTCAGACAACGAAGAGGAAGCCATGACTGACGAAGAAGTCCCCCCATCATCAGCCAGCGATCTTGCTACAAGCATGTTACGGCGCAATCCTGGGAGCCAGGAAGAACGGACGCCGGCTAGCCAGACTGAGAAGTCCAGTACCCTCCTTCAAAGGAAGCTTTTTGGATCTATCAAAAAGCCCGGAAGTGACACCCAACCTGAATTGGATAAGAAGCGCGTTGCTAGCGCTGGTAGTGATCGTATTGCCGCAAAGAAAGCACGATTACGTGAGGGGGTCGGATTAGGTATTGGTTCTTGGGGGAAGTCTAGGAGTTAGTGCGCTGTATATACAATGACCCTTTTGGCTTCAATGACATGGGGGCTCAATGCCTACGATGGTTTGGAGTACAGGTCCGCACTATAGAGTTCAGGTATTCACACATGACAATATACTTCACTGTTTCCAAATCCTCAGTACAAGCAAACTCCCGTGACGAACATTGTCTTTTCTTAGCGCGTCCTGTTTCTTAGGCTCTCTACAACCGGGCACACAAGAAATGCGTAATGGAACAGAGAGTCTGCAGCGGAACAGCAGATCTTGCGACGAAACTTAATGGGAAATTTATCTATATCAGGGCCTGTTGGTCCGGCGTGTCTCGTTGCTCATGTTAATGCTGCAAATAGTCTCAATTTAAATCGAGGCGAGGAACACATTGAGTGTGCATCTCCCCTCCAAACTCTACTCACAAATGGGCCAAATCGGCTTTACAGTGAGCCAAGAGTTTTCGCTCGTATGTTCTCATTGCTAAATTAAGATTTTATCCAGCAGAGATCTACTTAATCATATTTCCTTCCAGAGCAGCTCTGAAGTTAGAGAACGCACTGGCGAGGCGTTGGCCGCTTCAGGAAGTTAGGGCTAGGGTAGATCCACGACTTTAGCCTTGTCATTGGGGGAGGGCGGCCGCACCCAGCTCCAAAATTTGATGTCGACAGTTGAACAACCACCACATTTCCCACTGTCAGAGTCGTCTACTTGATTGCCATTGGTCAAAATGGTGAGTTCATCTCTACATCTTCTATAGCCTTCAATTTTGTCCCTACCGCCCGTGACTGGAATGTCGATACTGATCTCGAACGCAATAGGCCATCAAGCACAATCAGACGATCCCGAACAATCGTGAGCAATTACCTTACAAAAATTCCCTTGGTGCATCAGCAATGCTAAAATTTCATCTCAGACTTCCACAAAGATTGGCAGCGGCGAGTTCGCGTTCATTTCGACCAGGTACGGAAATGCCCAGCCTATATCAACCCGTCACAGGAACTTACCTCTTCATCCCTAGCCGGGCCGCAAGAGTCGCCGTCGCGAGGCTCGTCTTGCCAAAGTCGCAAAAGTAGCACCTCGTCCAGTTGACCGACTTCGACCTGTTGTTCGATGCCCCACCATCAAATACAACCGCCGCGTGAGAGCTGGTCGAGGTTTCACACTCATGGAGTTGAAGGTACTGATAGCGTGACATCTACGGTCTCAAAGAATAGGCTTTCCACGAGGGCCACTAACTGTTCCACAGGAAGCTGGTATCTCTCGTGCCCTTGCACCCACAATTGGAATTTCAGTCGACTACCGTCGCAAAAACCTCAGCACCGAATCCCTTGCCGCCAATGTTGAGCGCCTCAAAGCCTACAAAGCCCGCCTGATTATTTTCCCCCGCAAATCTGGCCAGTACAAGAACGGCGACAGCAGCAAGGAGGATGTCACAGCCGCCAAGAAGGGTGAAAACACTACTAGCCGCGTACACGAAGGACAGCCAATCAAGAACATACTCCAAGAAGAAGCAATCACTGAAGAATCCAGAGATTCGCTGCCAGAGGGTGAAGAGAATGCGTACAGGAAGTTGCGGCTGGCAAGAAGCGATGCGAGATTGGTGGGCGTGCGGGAGAAGAGGGCTAAAGCCAAAGCTGAAGAGGCCGAATCGAAGAAGAAATAAGTGTCAATGGCTTGAAAGTGTGTTAATCGAGAGATTAGGTCAGCATAGAAGACATGGGATGACTTCAAAGACCAATGAAAGAAGTTCAGAAAGCTCACTTCCACGTAATTCATTCCCGCGAGAAGAAAGCTCCAATAACCTTTCGAGGTCCGTTCCAGCGGAGACAAGGCAAGTTAGACATGGTCTAAAGACGGCGCTACTCGGTGAAGGATGCCTTGCATCGCTACCTACGATAACGCCTCAAGACCTTACGACTGTCTGTGATCACTATACAATGGGTCACTACAATCCTTTGTTGCCTCCAGTGAAAATGCCTTTCGCACTTTCACAACTACAAATTAGGTATTTGCCACCATTGGCCGTTGTGTTTCTCGAGAACTGTTATTAACACCCGCTTCCTTCATTGACCAAGCCCTTAACATTTTGAGATCGCTCTTAAACGCGCTTGCATGCTTGTAACTACGCATAAACACTGTCTATCCGCATCCTCATGGCGAAAGAGGGATCTCGAAGGCAATAAGGGCCCAGGTCATGTAGTATCGCGAAAATTCAAGTAGACCTCTTTTATTCCTCACCGGATCAAATCATCTCATCCAAAAGAGTCTCCACTCTACCACGAAGCCGCGCTTCGACACGCATCAAAACTCACCATCCATCCATCCAGCAAACCTACAAATCCTACCCATAGTAGCCCTACACCCAGACCAAGTCAGACGTTTCAGTTCAAAACGGCCCATTCTAAACCTTACTCCAGTCCCCAATGCCATCATAACCTACATCTAACCAAAAGCCTCATCGAGCAGCTACGCCTCCCGAATCCAATACTCCGACCCCCTTAACGCCTGTGGTAACTTGTCTCCCGACTGCCTCTGTCTCACAGACCCTGATCGTGACTTCTTTGAGAGTGTTGTCTAGCGGCGCCCTATTGCTCCGGAACGTAGACATGTCAGAGAGATAGTGCAGGTGCTCTGAGCGTGAAGGGGCGTCAAGGGTGGCGTGGGGGTTAGTCACGTGCGTCAAGGGAGGAGTGGTGTTAAGGGCGAGGGGGTAGATGAGAATATAGGGAGCGGTGCAGAGTTGAATAGTGCGCCGGAAAGGACCGGGGAGAAGGGATTGGACGTGGTGCTGGATCTTGCGGGAGATGTTTTGTCATCTTGACTGCTGCCAAAAAGTGGGGATAGAATCGCCAAAAATTTTGTTGCGAAAAGTAGTCAATGACTCATCTTGTTTAGGGAAAGCTTCTCTCGGCATCTTCGAAAGCATCTTGGGATATGGGGCGGGTTGCTGCAGTGAAAAGGGATGGACGGTGACAGTGTTGATCAACACTATCTTTGTGAGAATTTGATGTGGAGGGAGTTGCCAAGCAGGGGATCTAAAAGCATATCACTGCACCAGCAAAACGGTGATACGAGATACGCACAATTCGAGCGAATTCGCGTATAATGCAGTATTAACAGGCGTGACAGGTCATGATAGAGGTCCAGTCGGGTGGGAAAGGCTTTCGAAGGTTTAGCGAGTTTACGGATCTAGAAGTTGTCCCACAGCAACAAGCAAACACTGTACAATTTTTGGCACGGAGTTGTTGCACAAGCAACACAGTACCGGGAAGGCTGGACGCCGGCCTTTTATTCCTAGGTAGAGTACGTCCCTTGGAGGATAAGTGAAAACTGAATTATCCGCGAGGTGAGGACAGGCTTTCTAGTGCGGCCATGCTGAAGCACAACCTATTTATGCTCCCTCAGCGGTCCTTCAAGGTGAGGACCCTGTTTTTGTGTCGACACAAAGCTTTCTTCAGACACAGACGCGAAAGACGCCCCACCGTTTAACAATTTCCACAAACGTCATTTACCATGATTGCGCAGCTTATTCTGGGCTCCGCTCTGGCTTACCTTCTCTGGAGCTTGATTTGTCTGGAGGTTAATGTACGCAAGGCTCGCGCTTTAGATGTACCCGTTATACCCATTCCCATTGACGGGGCGAACATCTCGTGGGTGATTTTTCAGCCCCTTGTATGGAAAATTCTTGATCGACTTCCTATCAAGTGGTCGTCATACCCAGACTTCGTCCGCTTCTCCCGGCGAGGATGGTACTTTGCAGAGAAATCAGAGCCCCACGTGCGCCTAGGACCAGTGTGGACGCTTGTAACGCCTGTAGGTATTAAACTCCATTTCGCAGATCCCGATGCTATTCAAGAAATCATTTCAAGGCGAACCGAGTTTGTCAGGAACATCAAAGAGTATAGTGAGTAGTCGTTCCAATCGTTCCAACACAGCGGTCTACTAACTTGTACTAGAGCTCCTAGAGGTATACGGCCCTAACGTCTTGACCGTTGGCTGGCACGACTGGTCTCGCCATAGAAAAGTACTTGCGGCACCTTTCAATAATGAGGGTATCATGAAATTCGCCTGGGATGAATCTCTCCGCCAGACCAAAGCCATGTTATTTTCCTGGACTACAGCACCTGAAACAGGGATTCCCAGCATGCAGAAGGATACACGGACACTCTTGCTGAATGTGCTTGCAGCCACGGGTTTTAGGAAATCGTGCGGATTCCGCGGCTCCGCAGACCCTGTAATCGACGAGGCGGGCTGTTACCGCAATTCCCTCCAAATAGTGCTCGAAAATATCATCCTCCTAGTGTTGATTCCATACCACATCATGAGCGCACCAATGATGCCCAAGAGCTGGTCCAAAATCGGTGCCGCGGCTATCGCTTTCAAGACACATATGGCGAAGATGCTCGAAGAGGAGACCAGGGCGCTCCATCTGGGCAAACCCGGTGCCGGCGACATCATGACAGCCATGGTGCGCGCACTGGACGTCCACGACCGCGAAGTCGCCACGTCAGACGTCAAGGAATCCAAAGACGGCAAGCGAAGTCTTTCAGTCGACGAAATCTTCGGCAATCTCTTCATCATCAATTTCGCGGGCCACGACTCTACCGCGAATACCTTGGCTTTCGCCACACTTCTTCTAGCCGCACACCCCGACGTACAAGTCTGGCTGTCGGAAGAAATCAGCTCGGTAATCGGGAAGACGACACCAATCGAGGAATGGGACTACAGGACGCTCTTCCCCCGACTCAAACGCTGCCGCGCCGTCCTCCTCGAAACCGTACGCCTCTACCCGCCGGTCATGTCACTCCGCAAACGAACGTCCGCAAAAGCGCAAACGCTCAAGGTCGGCGCGAGGACTCTCATCATCCCCCCGGGCATCAGCACCATCCCTTCCGTCCTGGCCATGCAAACCCATCCCAAGTACTGGCCAGACCCGTACGTCTGGCGGCCCTCGCGCTGGATCCTACGTCCCGCTACCGTGGAGGAGAAGGAGGAGGAAGAGGAGGAGGACGAGGAGACGCTCTTCTCCCCGGCCCCGGGTTCCTACTTCCCCTGGTCCTCCGGCCCGCAGGCCTGCCCCGGCAAGAGATTCTCCGAAGTAGAAGCCGTTGCATTCCTAGCCTGCATATCTCAGAACCACCACATCTCAATAAAGAAGAAGCACCCGGGGGAGAGCGATCAAGCGGCGCAGGCGCGGGCCGAGGCATGCGCCAATGATGTCGATATGGACATGTTGCTCAGGATGAGGGATGCGGATCGGGTGCGGCTGACTTGTAAGGAGAGGGGTTGAGTGATTTCGTGGGGGTTGTGGAATAATTGATTATCTCTTGAAAAATTCGTCTCGTTATAGACTGTGGATGGACTGGCCAATGGTGAATTTGAGGATGCCTTACAACGACTCCAGACCGCCGACGACACCATTCACCCGATCTAGCGACAAGAAGCGAAGAACCTCTGGAAAATCCGGCGCCATGACTAAGGGCTAGACCCTACATTAGATCTAGACCGCTAGGAAGAAAGAGATCAAAAGGAACGCAGAGCGACACCGCGGAAAGAGAAGATTCAGAGCAAGTATTTCAGGGGCTTTCTTCGGGGTCAGCCGCCTCTGGACGGTGTTGGCTTAGTCCGGCGAAGTTTTTGGGCACGGTTTTCGGAAGGAATTTCTTTCAATGGGCTCTGCAGTATAGACTGCTTGCCTACGGTCGTTAAGTAGCTTTCTGTCGTCTCGCGAGCGATACGCAATATAGTACAAGAACCTCATCAGATTCTTACGAAGAGCCCACTACGGCGTTTTCGCCTTCACCCACCTGCTTAAGTACAGTATGCCTTCGATCCCCACATTTTCGTACTGTCATGTGAAAGGCTGCTCGTGCTTGCGCTCCCGTACAACAACCACCTGCATTCTTCCACGTACCATGGCTTGTTTATGCAATTTGACGACCCTCTTGAAGCTGTTCTACATGCGGTATCAAGTACTTATTCAATCAGGAATCAGGTATACAAGCTTTGCCATGTGCAGAATGCAATGTTTACCCCTCATACAATGTCCTGTACCTCTGTGGTACGCCCTTCTCTCTCTCTGTCTCTTTGAGCCTCTGGCTGCTCCATTCCATTCCTTTATATCTGCGGCTTGCCCGTTTCATGGTACGATGCGCCGAGACCCCAAGTCCAAAAAAGTGCTTGACTTGGTATAAAACCAAACACAAGATTAAAATAACTACAAAAAAACGGCCCAGTATTATACAAAAAAGGGAAAAGCCCCCACGGCGAGACGCTCTCCTCGTCCGTCCCCCGCCCAATGCGACAACATTGTAGATGCGCACCTAAAGATCAAAAAGGACATTGGAGTTTTTCTCGACAACCAAGGTCGATAACGTCGAACAGGAAAAATATGAGGTTCGATCTAGAGTATTAAGTACTTAGTCTGTGGATTCGAGGCTGCAGCGAGTTCGAGGACTGGGTGATGGATGTGGGATGTGGGAGCCAGACGTATTTTACCTGGGAGGGGGAAGGGGAGGGGGGGAGGAAGTAGGTCGAGTCTGTTGAAAAATTTATTAAGCTTGATGGATGGAGGTTGGTGCTGGTGGGTGTATTGTAGGATATGGTTTAATGGGGTTGAGAAGGACGATGGTGCGGTGATGGGAGCTGAAAGAGAGGGAGAACTGTGAGAGACACCATGGCTGGGGGTTTCTAGATAGTCCCGCAAATTTGCTGAACATTTGGAGGTTCAGGAGTCAACAAAAGTTCTCTGCATAGGGAAAAAGCGATCTAAACTCGACCGTGCTACTGTGAATTCCCATCACGCATCAGACACACGTGACAGCATATACCATGCCATCTATCTACCCAGACAGTCTCCACCCATCCTCCGGAAACTGCGGCACCTCCAACAGCCAATTAGCCGTAACCTCCTGCTCCGCAAACTCCTGCCTGACCCCCGGCACGCGCCCCCGTCTACACCCGCTGTCCATCCGCACGCCTTCAAATCGATCCCTGACCCAAGCCATCCAGTCCACCCGGCTACCCTGGATCAGCGGGAAATGGCTCAAGCCGCTGTAAGTCCGCAGCTCTAGGCTCTCGTCGCCCAGGATCGAGGGGGAGTTGCAGGTGTCATTGACAGCGCTCTCGACGTAGCGCAGGGGGATCGTGGAGTCGGCTTCGCCGGCGAGGACGAGCAATGGGCCCGCGAATTTGCGGCCGCCGACGCGGGACAGGGTGCCCCAGGACTGGACGGAGGGGTCGGAGGTCCAGTTCGCCTTTACCGTGACAGCTGGGCCGAAGTTGGGGTTGCTCGAGAGCAGGCTGACGGTGGGGAGGCAGGCGCCGACGTGGCGCTGGACTTCCCAGAGGCCGCGACCGGCGGAGGTGAAGCCGGAGAAGTTGTACGCGGGGAAGGCGGCGGTGGTGCTTGCGATGAGGAGGGGCTGGAGGGCGAGCGCGGTGGCGAGGGTTGGGTCGGTCGGGTGCGCGAGACCGTCGTTGATCAGGTCGAGCGGCGTGGTAGCTGGGGCGAAGGTCATGGTGCCGAGGTAGCCTGGGACGGCGAGGGAAGGGTCGGATTGGCGCTGGGCGAAGGACCAGGCGGTGGTGCCGCCTTGGGAGTGGCCCATTGCGACGAACTCGGAAGAGAGTTGTGGCGTTGAGGGGGAGGAGATGGTACGGGCGGCAGTGAGGGCGTACGCTAGGTCGTTGGCTTGCGCCGGGCCAAGGGCCCAGGGATGTGAGATATTGGTGTTGCCGTAGTGTGAAACTCCAAGGCCGGCGTAGTCTGGAGCAACAACAGCAAAACCGGAGAGTGCTAAAGCGTAGGGGACCATGAAGTTGTATTGGAGGTGCGAATAGCTGGAAGGCGCACATGGGGGATTCAAACCAGATGTTCCATGGGCCCAGGCTATGGTGTTCAGGATGGAGGAGTTTTGAGAACGCTGCTGAACCGTGAGGTAGGGCTGGTATGGATATAGAAGATAGGCAGAGGCAGGTAAGACGGTGCCATTTATATCGGCTGTAGTGTATATGAAGCGTGTCAAGGTTAAGCCTGAGGGTACAGTGCGCCTGGTTAGATTGGTCGAGGTTTCAACATGGAGGATTTGGCCAGCTCTAGCGTCAGAAGGAATAGAGACATCCGTCGAGTAGAAAGGGTCATTTTCGAGGGCAAGCTGTGACCGCTCGTAGGAAACGCCCGTGTTGATGAGCTGCTGGCAATCGAGATTGCAGGAGTGCGCTTCTGCGAAGGCTGGGTCCACAATTTGAGCATGTGTGTTGTCAATCAAACAGAGCCAAAGCAAAGTCAAGACGATCTTGAAAGTCTTCGAAGTTACATTGATAGAAGCCATTGCAGAGGGAATTTGATAAAGTATTTCAGTGCCTCTCAGAAAGCTTGAACCCCGGAGACTTATTCTTTTGATTCTCTGACCTTGGGGGCAACGGTGTTCTTATACTCAGAGCTAGGAAGCGCACATAACCACTTAACATGTTCAAGTTCATAGTTACGAAGGCGACGTGCATACCTGGTGGACCTATTACCAAAAATCGGAAGAGTATCCCCTGCTCCGCCCAAAAGGCGCGGTTTTTTTTCGTGATATTAAGAACCATTGGCTTAGCTTATACCAACCCTACTAATTGGCTGTCTTTTGCTTCCGAAACATACCAAACCTGCGCTTTTTCAACAGAGCAGGGGATAGCGCGTCGTAATCGGGATGGCGATGCATCTGCCATTAGGAATTTCTCGCAGAAGGATCACTCGTTTCTCAGCCTACCAGGAAACAGAAGGATAGTCGAAGCCAGGGAAGACTTAGTGGCCTGCCCATTCTCCAGAATAAGTTTAAGGTTTGCCTTGTGTCCCCGGGCAAGGTAGGAGCCGATCCGGAGGAAGCCATACTGCTGATCCAAACACTGCACAGTGCAAGGGACTGCATTATCGTAATTTGATAAGGCGGCTTTTGAGATGAAGAATACGAGGATATTTGATTTAGGATCAGAAGTTGGATCAATTCGAGCCTTGTATTGGCTGACGTTCGCATTGTAGGTCGGTGGTTGATTTACGCACCGGAAAGAAAAGCCGACTTCGGTCTCGCTCTCGGCAGCCCAGATTGGCTTAGCACAGACATCTTGCCACGCACATAGGGCTGAATGGAATTCCAAATTCTTAACTTCCAGTCACAACGAATCGATTTTTTCAAAGCCTCGTTGCTGACTTTGCAGCTCACGTAAGTCAATGGACGCGTTTCATCAGAGGTACCGAGTTCCCTGAGCCTCGCCTCGGGCGCACATCGACGACGTCACAAGGGTACATGAATTGGCGCTTGATGAGAAGGTGCCGCGGGGGCAGGGCTTTAGGGCGAGCGTGCCTGTGATGTAAGATGACGCGTGGGATATTACGAAGAGACGGTATCCGGGTGCATTTAGGCAGGGAGGCGGTTTTAGGCATGCTAGGCAGAAGAGCTTACCGGTGAAGTGGGACACAAACAAGACTAAGGAGCAGTCTGGGATCGTATTCAAAGGCTTCGATCAGATGGTCAAAAATGCTATAGGACAGTATTTGGAATTAGCGGGGGAGTTGGAAGCTTGACTTCGGGAACTTCGTCGAGGTAATGTGAATCAGCCCCTTGTCAGCCATTTGGCAACAATATTGCACTTTTCTCCCACAAAGCTTCGCTACTAACGACGTTCAATGGTGAGAAGATTCGACAGACACTCAATTATCCCTCTGGTGCATAGGCTATGGCAAGAACGGACCTGGTCATAAGGGGTTGAGGGCAGACAGTATGAGATAGGCACGCTGATAGCGAGTAAGAAGGGCAGGATGCTATTTTGAATGGCGTCTTGGACACGAACGGCTGATAGGTGGAAAGTACAAATCTTTTAGGCTTTACAGGATCAATCTTTACAAATTTGTCTGAATTTGAATGCGGAGATGTTATTTCTATCTAATTCTCTATATCATATATAACTTTTGAATATTCATATCAAGGAAATTTCGTTAGAAAATGTAGAAACAACTATACAGGTTCATATCGTCGGTTAAATGTCGGCCATAGAATCCAGCCACCTCTTGTTTGCAGTGGACGCGTTTTTCCAAACTAAGCCGATTTTGAAGAGTGACAACTACTTGCTCCGCGACGCAATTGGGGCCTGGGAAAAGCTCATCCTGAGAACCACAAGTGGATGAGCCTTTTATGACTTTTCCTTTTGTTTTTCCTACTTCCAAAATCACGCTGACATAGATGCGTTCGTACATCCTTCCCAACAATATCACGAGATGAAGGAACTTGATTAGGCAGATAACTCTGTGATATGCCTGCTCTTGGCTACCACGTCCAGCGCGAGCGCCGCCAATGACACGCTTTGCATGATGGTGAAGATGGAGACTTCGGCGCCAGCCTGCATTACCAGCATATTGCGCAATTCGACGGCAATGAGCGAGTCAACGCCATATAGCGCAGGCGGCTGGGCTAGATCGATCTCGTTGGCTGGTAGCATGAAGATGTTGGCCAACTTGGTTGAGATAGCTTCGCCCACGAGCTCAGCAGCAGCGCCGCGCGAGTCGGTCGCGGCCAATTTTCCTGCAAGGCTCTGACCGGCACCTGTGTCTTTATCCAAGTTAGATGCCTGGCTACGAGACTCGCGGTACGTGAGCGGAAGGAACCGTGCGTCACGAGACATCGTCGACTTCCCGTCCTTGTCCCATTGCGGGCCAGGACCCGTGTTCAATCCCACTAGGATCTGTGGATATTCCCTTGGGTGAAGTATGACAGCTTGAAGTGCTTGCAATACGGCCTTCTCTTCCACCATCAAGGTCACACCTGTCCTGCGTATGCGGTCGCCGACGTTCACATTCTCGGCCACGTAACCGACACCTTTGACGGCTCCAAGGTCGAGCGAGACTCCGGGAAGCCCGCGAGATTGACGCCAATGCGCCATTGCATCCTGATAGACGCTGCCAGCAGCATAGTTGGACTGGCTGACCATGCCCAGCTGGCCGGAGATGGAAGAGAGCATCACGAAGAAGTCGAGCGAACCAGGCTGAGACCACTGCACGTGCAGGTTCCACGTACTGTGAACCTTTGGCTGGATGGAAGTTTGCCAATCTTCTAGTGTCATCTGCTCAAAGACAGAGTCTTGGAGGGCCATGGCACCTTGTATGACACCTCGAACTGGTGGAAAACCAGCGTCTTCGCAGTTGCGAAGCGCTTTGGAGAGTTGTCCTGCAATGCTAACATTGCAGCTGATTGCCATGACCTGGCAGCCGGCCTCGCGCAATTCGGTCACGAAAGCACCGGTCTTCTCGACGTTGCCAGCGCTACGTGACAATAATATCAGATTCTTGGCTCCGCGGTCAATCATCCATCGAGACATGGACCGCCCAAGTCCACCGACACCGCCCACCAGCAAATAGGATGCATCTGCTCTCAACCGGGCCGTGGCAGCCGCTCGAGGGCGCACGGTGACCTCTTCATCGGGCTTGGTTGACAGTACAATCTTGCCCGTGTGTTTGCCAGCCTGCACAAGACGGAAGGCTTTGGAGCAATCACCCATCGAGTGTGCAGTTACGGGGGAAACAGGAGCGATCTCATGATTCTGGACAAGTCGAGCAATCTCAGATAGGATGCGGTGTGCATCCTTTCCACGCCGGCGCAGAAGCGTCATCATATCAAGAGAGGTGTAGGACGCTACCCGGGCGAATGTCCCCATCTCGAGAAGGCTGTTGCCTTCAAGATCTGTTTTGCCGATTTCGACGAGATGCCCAAAGGTAGCTAGTACTTCGAAACTGGCCTGTAGGAGCGGGCCGGCCAGGGAGTTGAGCACCACGTCCACGCCACGTCCGCCAGTGGCTGCGAGAACGCCCGGGGCAAATGACTCGTCGCGGCTGCTGAAGATATGCTCATCGGGAATACCGTACTCACGTTTGATCAACTCTCGCTTCTCTTGGGAGCCGACAGTAACGTAGATCTCGCCGGCGCCCAAGTACTTGCTCAACATGATGGCTGCCTGTCCAACGCCTCCTGCTCCTGCGTGGATCAGGACCGATTGTCCCTTCTGGAATCGTGAAATATCGACGAGGCCGAGGTAGGCGGTGCAAAATACCATGGGCAATGACGCCGCATCCTCGAAGCTCATACCTTCCGGCATGTGCACGACACCGTGCCACGAGATTTGCGCGCGGCTTGAGAATGGGCCCAGCACGAGGGCCATGACATGGTCCCCAACCTCGAGGCCTTGGTCCCGGGCCTCGCTGCCTACCCGCGTGATGACACCAGAGCATTCGAGCCCCATGACGTGCTCTCTGAGCTGGCCCATGGCTACCATGACATCGCGGAAGTTGAGTCCGTACGCTCGTGGCTCTATCTCTACCATATCAGAAGCCAACGACGAGGTTACATCGACGTCGTGATCTGCAAATGCCATCGTATCCAAGAGACCAGGGATGCCAACTTCCAAACGCAGAGGGCGGTCTTGCTGAAAGAAAGGTTCCTTTGTGAGGGTCGTATCAGGATCTTGCCAATCAATTGCTGGCTGGGTCGCTAGCATGCCATTCAAGACGGCTTCCTTGTACAACCGTGGGACCAACAGCATTCCATTTCGCTCGGCGTACTCAAAGTCGGTGGGGGTGGACGGATCCTCAAGTTTGGAACGACCAAAGCCCAGTTCGATGACCTTCATGATGGCGGGCACAGCGGTCGTGGGCCAAAGTTCCACACCCACCGTTTGATCGACATCCAGAGAATAATAGCTCCGACCCAGGTACTCGTTTCGTAAGGTACGTAGTAAGCCATGGCTTAAGCTCGAGTTTGGGTCCTTCGACTCAACAGCACCGCCAACAGTGACCCAAACAAGACCCTTACAGCTGGCTGCCATGGCCCTGATAGCTTCAAAGCAGGTCGGATCGATGTTATGCAAGATGGGCTGCATCATTTCACCTAGGAACACGCAGATCTTGCCGCTGTACGCACTGCTATTCGTAACATCCTCGATAGCCTGGACACGAGGGGCAACGGAGCCACCAGTAGACTCCTGGATATTTGTCTTCAACGACTCCACAATGGTACTCGGAAGCTGCTCCTTGTTGCTGGTGACAAGGAGGATGTCATCCGCAGTGTAGCTATCCACGTGCTTAAGGTCATCCTGATTAGATGAAACCCTGGACATGAGGACGCTATATGAGTACAGATCATCGCTCTTGCAGTCGTGTACGTCGACTTCGACACCACTGAAACCAACATTCTTAAGTACTCGGTCCCAGAATGGCAAACTGAGGGACGGAGTGGACTGCCTCTCTGGCTCCTCGCTCAACCACCAACCCGGAAGAAGACCAAAAGTGAACTGCAATTCCACTGGGTCTTGAGTCGTTTCCATCAACAGCAAGGTGCCGCCGGGTTTCATCAAGCTGTGAACGTTGGCCATGGTACGAGTCATGTTTTTGGTGGCATGCAAAACCTCGGCGGCCACCACGATGTCGTAACTGCCCAGCTTAAAGCCCTGCGACGCTGGATCCGTTTCGATGTCCAGTCTATCGAACTCTAATATCTCGCTCCAGGGAGCAAGCTCGGTACGGGCGGCTTCGAAGAAACCGGAAGACACGTCAGTGAAATGCCAGGATGCTGCCAGTGGGCCTCCATTTTCCGTTGAGCCCAGCGCTTTGAGCATATGCCGAGTAGCACCTCCCGTACCTCCGCCAATCTCGAGGATTCGGGCGCGTGGATTCTTATGTACGACTTGACGCAACAGTGCAGCCAATTGCACAAAAGAAGGTACCATTCGAATCGCGTTAGCATAATACTTATAGAGTAATCGGTCCTCCATCATTACCTCGAGTGGAGGTCGCTCTTTACGCAGTATGGGAAGTAGATGGCGTCCGAGGTGGCATACTATCTCGCCCTCGACGCTTTCCTTGGCCGCGAGGGCGAATTCGCGCTCACGCTTTTGCGGTCCGTCCGATGTCCACGTATCACTGTCGGGGGCGAGATGCCTTGAGGCTGCACGGTCTAATTGTTCCTGCATCCAGCGGTGAAATTTGACGTGGTGAGGCTCAAGCTGAGCGATGTCTTTGGGTGTCAAGCTCCGAAGGGCGTCCTGGCAGTAATAGACGCACACTCGTCGTAGCCTAATGACGAGTTCTCGGTCCACTTCGTTGCCTGAGTTGTTCTGTTGTCTCTTGAATTCTGCCAACGCTTGCGGCTGCGTCAATGACAGGTCCGGCGCCCACACGACTTTGCTACAGAGCTCCTCTTCCCACTTGTTGTTGGTTTTATCGCCCACGCTGCTGCTACGGCCAATGGATTGGCACACGAGACCTTGCATCTCAAGCACAGGATCAGAGTCAGGCGCCTGCTCATTGACGACCAGAGAGTTGCCCTGGATGTTTTGCGAGCTCACGTGCGTCAGAGAGGTATGGCATTGGAATGCATGCGCGGCCTCACAACTGATACCGCTGGATACCCATAGCTTCTGGATAGAATGAGGCAGCTTGGCGTCATCCTCGAGGGTACCCACACCAGGAAGTGCGCCGTAAGCAGAGAGGATTATTGAGTCTAGTGTGGTCGGATGCAACACATAATCACGAGGCAGATCCTTGGCCACTGATGTGTCGGCTATCGTCACGTCTGAAACGGATCGTGAATCGTGACCATCCTGCACAATTTTTGTTGTGTTCTGGAACTTGGGCCCGTGGTAAATTCCTCGAGACCGGAGGCCGGAAAACAGATCCTCTGGATCGACATGCCGCGAGTAACTCGACAGTGGGCGTTTGGCCAGTCTCGGCGCGCTGTTAACCCCTAGGGTACCAGTGATATCGGCTCTGATCAGCCCCTTAGCATGGAGTGTCCACCGCCCATCTGGTGTCACGGAAGAGATTTCGAAGTACTTCCAGCCGCGAGCGCCCATGACCTTGTCGCTGACCTGGCTCAACTTGGTCTGCACCTCGATACCATCGGTCACCACCAAAGCGGTCAGAAACTCTACATCTCGTAGTCTATAGCCTGAAACCTCTTTGCCGGACCCGATGGACTTTTGGATGTTTGTGAGTTGTTTCATGCCTTCGATGGCCAGACAAACATAGCCAGCACCGGGATACACGATATTGCCCTGGACTTGGTGGTCACTCATCCAAGGAGTCTCGGCAACACGCAAAATATTCCTCCAGGTAGCGGTAGTTTCAATATTTGTCCCCGGTACTAGTAACCCTATGAGGTCATGGGGTGCTTGGTCTCGAGCACGAATGGACTGGTTGACGCGTGATTCTTGCCAGTGCCTGTTGCTATGGTTCCACGGATACGAGGGCAGATCGGTGAGAACACGGAGCGCTGGTTCGCCACGCGGAAAGTTGATGCTGTGCATGTCGATAGGGAGGCCTTCACGCAACATATTGACAGCAGTGGATCGCATACTGTCTGCTGCATCCTCGTTCCGTACCAGCGATCCGTAGTAAGGAAGATCCAGCCCGTCGAACTCAGGCAGTGACAGAATTTCCCGAATGGGAGCAGCAAGGGCTGTGTGAGGGCCAACCTCGATCAAGACGTCTATATTGCTGGCACTACCACTTGCCTGGCCTTTGGCGGCTCCGCCGGAGACCATGTCGGTGAATGATTCGACAAAACGTACTGGCTTCAACAAGCTGTCCACCCAATGCTCTGGGGTCGCAATGTTGCGCATGTCAAGGACACGACCGCCAGTGACAGGCGACGAAAAGGAGACCGTGGTTGTATCCTCACCATCGACGGGCTTTTCGTCACCTAAATCTTTCCTGCTCGACATGTGCTTCCGGAGAAGGTCGAGATAGGGCCCGGCGACAGGCTGCATATGGTGTGAATGATAGGCCGTATCAACCCTCAAGCGGCGGGCGAAAACGCCCTCTTGTTTGCATAACTCTTCCAACTCCTCCACGGCGCTCACATCCCCAGCGACGGTGACGCTTTGCGGACTGTTAATGCACGCTACGACAACTTTGCCGCCTGAGGACAATCTGTTCATAAGTTCCTGTGCCTCGACGGCTCCTAGGCCAACAGCGATCATTCCACCTTTCTCTCCTGGCGCACGCATCGCTGGATCCGCCGACAGCGCGGATCGGTAGTACGCGGCCGCCATCGCCTGCCGTAGAGTCAGAGCTCCGGCAGCGTATGCGGCGGCGATCTCGCCCGAAGAGTGGCTCGTGACAGCGGTCGGCGTGATATCCCACGATTCGAGTAATCGTACAAGCGAGATTTGTAGCGCAACACAAACAGGTATACTGAGCGCCGTGGTGTTGACTTTGCTTGTCTTTGCATCGCGCTGCATTTCCTCAAGCAGGGACCACTCGGCCCCAATCGCCTTGAGGTGCCTCTCAGCCTCCTCCATCGACGCTCTGAAGATTGGATACGCGTCCATCAGCTCGCGACCCATGGCATACCACTGTGCTCCTTGGCCCGTGAAAACCATGCCGATACGCGGACGACGGGCAGGGGTGCGGACTGGCAGGAACCGAGGCGACTCAAGACTTTGAATCACTTCGTCAAAGTTGTTGTCGCGGAAGCGGACCACGTTAGCGGCCACCCACGGGAAAAGCGTACGCCGCTCGCCAAGGGTGTAGCTCAGGTTTTGCATCAACTCGGACACATCTGCCGGGTGGCGGTTCCGCAAATATTCTTTGAGGTCTGAAACCATACGTTGACAAGCTTTCTCATCTCGAGCACTGAGGACAAGTACTGTGCTTTGGTCCTGCTCATGTATGCCGTTAGTTATGCGCTTGGGACGCGAGAGCCTTGCGTCGACTCCCTCCAATATAACGTGAGCATTACTACCGCCATAGCCAAAGTTGTTAACGGACGCGCGACGCGGTTGATGCGGCGAGGCCGTAGGCCACTTTTCCAATTGTCTTGCTACCTGCAGATTCCAATCTTCGAGAGCCAGCTTCGGGTTCGGCGTTTTGTAGTTGACACTTGGGGGTATCTGGTCCTTTTCGAAAGCCAACACTATCTTGATCAGACTGGCCAGCCCGGAAGCTGCCTCTGTGTGGCCAATGTTTGTTTTCAATGATCCTATACGTAATGCTTCATCTCGGGACCCACCAAAAACGGCAGCGATAGCGCGAGCTTCGATGGGATCTCCCGTTGGTGTTCCTGTCCCGTGAGCCTCGAAATACTGTGTGTCCTGGGGGTTTAGCCCGGCGCGGCGGTAACACTCCTGCATCAGCTCCTCCTGCGCCGTCTTCGAAGGCGTCGTTATGGTCTCTGTCTTGCCGTCTTGGTTCAGGCCTGTCTCACGGATTATAGCTCGAACAGGATCACCACACGCTACCGCGTCATTGAGCCGCTTGATGACAATGGTGGCGACTCCCTCGCCACGTCCGTAGCCATTCGCTCGAGAATCAAACGCATACGACTTGCCGTCGGGAGACAGCATGCCGAGTGATCCGAATGCCTTAAACATGTCTGGATTCAAAAGCAGGTTCGACGCGCTTACGATCGACATGTCAGACTCATGAGAGCGCAAACTTGCGATTGCCTGATGTAGCGCAACCAGTGCCGTCGAACACCCCGTATCTACCGTCATACTTGCACCTCGGAGGTCGAAGAAGTGGGATATGCGGTTTGATGACATGGCTGAAAATGTGCCGATGGGGAGGAACCGCGGGAGCTGGTCTTCATCACGAACCAGACCCTCATGGTAGTCGTGTGAGAAAACACCCGCATATACAGAAGTGTTGGAGCCTGCGATTCTCGAGAGAGGAAGGCCGGCTGTAACACGTCATTTAGGGTCCTAAGTGATGTACATATGCGTGTAACATCTACCTACCGTTCTCCAAGGCCTCGTACGCCGACTCTAATTGCAGCCGAAATTGAGGATCGATTGTCTGCGGAGAATATCTCAGTGTCTTTGTTCACCTTGGTCGATTCTGGACACTCTTACTGAGGCTGTTTCTGCGGAGAAGTTGAAGAATGCGGCATCGAATAAGCCAAGATCCTCCTCTATAAAGTGTGCTCCCTTGATGTTTGTCTATACATATCCTATTAGCGTGCGTTCTCACCGACTATCGCAGCATGTTTAGGTACGACTCACCGAGTTGATCCTCTCATTGTTGGGGTGGTGTGTGCCCTTCGTATTGAAACGAGATGTCGGGATCTCTGACCAGGCGCTTCTGCCTTCGGCCAGCATCTCCCATAGTTTCTCAGGGCTGCTAGCACTGCCAGCAAACTTGCAGCTCAGCCCGACGATGGCAATGGGCATGCTTGCCCATTCAGGGCTTGTACTTCCCATCGTGCTTAGCGAAGTGATAGGTTAGGTCCTACAAAAGATAGTATAGCTTCACAAAGCAGCCAAAGGGACTATCTCGCATGGATAGAGTAGGGGGTCTTAGAGGGTAGCGCAAGTTGTAGATTCAAGGTACAGTTGGAAAACATTTAGATTAGTGTTCTGCAACAGCCATCAAGCTATGTATGGGTGTGGTTACCTATACACTCAATGCTAATCCTTTAGCTATCCAGGTCTTGCTTGTCTATATCACCATAATCATCACTAACGACTCGTGAAACACATGTTGCTAACTGGAACAACTTAGAAAGGTCCGGATATGATTGCACGGTACTGAAACAAAGACGTATCTCGTGCCGATCGATCATCCCAGAAATTCTGCGGACGTAAGTCCGCCCACTGGCCATGGCGCCAGGTTTCGAAAAGGACTTACTTCGCAAGAGATTGCTCTCTTGTTAGATAGGATCAATGAAGATGCGGGGAACAGCTCTGGGTGGCACGAGTTTCGGTCTGTGCCGACTGGTGTGCAAGATAGTAAGCCCGCGTGCGGTGATAGTCAATTATCTCCGGACATGTTGGGTTTTCTATCTGATGTCTTTTTGAATTCCTGATCATCTCCGTCGAAAACGGCTGGTGGGGCGTCGCGACCCGCGTGTCTGTGTGCCCTCAACGCATGTTGAAACCCGGCTTACCTGCGTGGTCCAATCACGTTTTGGAGAAAGCGAGCAATCAATTCAAAGTGCTAGGCTTAGCAAATCGTTGCTCCTCTCCCCTTTCTGATGCTGACACAACCGGGGAAATAACGTCCGGACCTGTCAGTGCTTTGAGATAAGCCTTGCAGAAACGTATGTGGCGGACGAATGATGCCTCTTCTTAGCGTGGCTTTGTGGTGCCTCTAGTAACGTACAGTATCATATCTTACGGACCATAAACCGCGCCACCGGCGTCAGTCTTGGCTAAGATGCAGCCGGACAATCTTTAAAGCACGTTGTGCCGTTCCCCTAGCTACGCTGAAACGGTCGTTGAGATTTGGCCCGGCGTGAAGCGCGTCAAAGTTTACGATCGAGTTGTTGCTGCCGCTCTCGCCATCGTGCCAACGTCCGGAGATGCGGCCGAAGGCGCGTTCCAGGAATATACCCTCGTCCGCGAACACGTGCGGCATCTCTGCCAAATGAGATAAGCTTCGAGCAAACCTGCGTCATGCCATTGACACTCTCCACAGCGGCATATAGCCTTTTCAACTATGAAGTTCTGGATCTCGACATGCCCACCGTGCCTCCACGTAAGAATGAGAAAGATCGGGTTGTCATCATCACGGGTGGCTCATCCAGTGTGGGCGCCAATGCCATATAGTTGGTCGTCGCGGCCCGCTACGAGGTTGTGTCCGCGAGCTTGCCCAAGAACTCGAAGTTCTTGAAGAAGCTCGGTGCCCAGTAGGTGTTTGACGACTCCAGCAAGCCGTTGGCTGTTGACTTGCTCGTCGCGGTCCAAGGTCGATCGTTTGTGGATGCTTACGCTGTCGGGGACGGTGCCGTCGAGGTGCGAACCAGGGTGTTATCGCGCCACCCCAATACAACGCACAAGTTCATCGCAATGGCAGGCGACTCGCCAATGAGGGAACAGTTGCAGACGCCTAATGGAAAGGCCATCCTAATCATCACGTTGCTGTGGAAATTATTGAAACAGACCATTGTGTCGCGCTTCACAGGGGTGAAAATCAAATTCATCTATCTCAAGGACGCATGCGAGCCCAATGGCCATGTCGCTCGCGTGTACAAAGCATTCCCACCGCGAGCGGCGGCGGAGGGTCGATTCGTGCCGGCGCCCGACCTTGTAGTTGTGGGTACTAGGCTGGATAAGATCCAAAGCGCTATGGACATCCAGATGAAGGGTGTTCCTGCTCAGAAGATCGCATTATCTCCGCGACGTAGCTAGCCAATCTTTGGGAAACGCAACATATCTTAAACTATAGTCATGTCCAATTCTATGAGAAGCTACTACATAGCAGTAGCCGCCAGACCAAACTTGCATGAGCAGAGCCGTAACAATACCCTTTATCTCCCTAAAGAAACCCAGCGAACAACCATAGCATGCTTCATCTATCTGCCCCAATCCCTCTCTCCTCCCAAATATCCCCGTCCCAAACCACATTCGCAGCCCATATCTCTCTCGTCTCAACTAGAAACCACCCGACCTCATCCACGACTCTTAAAGCACTATCAAACTCCTTGATCATCCTAAATCCTAAGCCCCCAGCAATGTCATATCACCGGCAAAATAAACGGCAGCACCACCCATGAAGAAAAAAGGAACAAACCAAAATCATCCAAGACACACACCCACACAGAATTTTTTTGCATATCTGCCTCCAACGAGCAAAAGCGAAACATGCTTGGAACCGGGGAGGCACATGGATCCAAAATCAAGTATTTTTCTTATTTGGATCTTATGAGCTCTTGATTAATCGTGTTTGGGTGTACCAGGTCGATCCGTGTAGTACTCATTTATGTGTTGGGTGGTGGATTTCCACTGGTGCTGATGGGTCGTGCTGGTTAGATGGGGTTTCTTTGATGGGTGGGTGAGGAGGGAGGTACGTGGGAGAGTTAGGGGAGGAGAGAGGAGTTTGATATGAGTAGAGAGTAATTTCGCACGATTAAAGAGTATTTCCACAAGAGTATAAATTAATCTTACACAATTTTAGACTAATAGTACACGATTGTAATTATATAATATATCTATGCTAAACGTGCGTGTTCTAGTGAACGTACATATACATACGGTATGTCATGAACACTCCTACATGAGGAATGCAGACGTGCCGTCGACCCAGCCCAAGAATCTCTCTATGGTTTCTAATTGTCCGGTCTCGATATATCCTCTTTTAAGTCTTACCTCTGTACTCACCACAACTGCTTGACTCCATGCTTTTCGACAGGTCACATTGACCATCTAGCCAGCAGACTCACCAGTCATCCGCCGCGTCCGCCGATCTCAGCGCCTGTATCTTCTTCACCTTGCGAATATCCTTAAATCCCAGCCCCCACGCGAAGGCGAAGGCGGCAACCGCGACGGCGATACCCAGATACATAACAACATCGACGCTGTTGCTGTAGGCCTGCAGAGTAGCGGCGAGCGCATCGCCCGAGACGATCCCGCGGATCGAGCGCACGCCGGAGTCGACGATGACGCTGGGCTCCACGTGGATTATGTCGATGCGGTCTCGGAGCTCGCTGCGCAGCTTGTTGCTGAAGATCGCGTTTGCGGCGGGGATGGATATGGCGGCGCCCATGTTTTGGCAGAAGAGGACGATGGACATTGCGGTGGGGATTTGAGGAGCGGGGACGATGTTTTGTACTGCGACGTAGGTCTGCGGACAATGTTTAGTGATTTGATCCTCAGACGGCGAATGTCGTCTCAGATGAGTGGGGAAACTTACACCTGCAGCCATTGAGCCACCGCCAACACCGTAGAGTACTTGGTATCCGATCCACTGAGCTGTGGTGGTTGTGGGGCTTAGCGTTGAGAAAAGGCCGTAACCGATCGCTGATATAGCACCCCCTGAGACAACCCAGGGAGCATAGTATCCGAAGGCTTCAACTATATGATTTAAATGTGGTTAACTGGGTGCCTCTTCGAATAGACTTGAGAAGAGCTGGTGAGCCTCAAAACTTACTGGATAGACCCGAGATCACGGTAAACAAGACTATACCAATGGTCGTTGGCAGCATGTGCACACCACTCATCAGCGCCGTATCATCGAGAATGGCCTGGAAATAGATGGCAAGGTAAAAGTCGGCGACAAGAATAGTGGCAAGAAGGAAGAACATGTTGCCCGCAGCCGACCAGATGATACGATGTCTCAGCATGGCAAACGGCACCATGGCCTCATCTCCTACACGAGACTCCCACACCAGGAACAGAATGAATGTCACCGCCCCGCCGACCATGAGACCGATGACCACCGAGCTGCTCCACGCGTACTGATTGCCGCCGTATTGCAGGCCCAAGAGGAACATGACGGCGGCTGGTGCCACAAGCATGAATCCCGGAAGGTCCAGGGATTTTACCGCTGTGTTGAGAACCTGTCGAGGGGGAGGTTTTGGCGCGGGCTCAGGAATAGCGAACAAGAGCAGTAATCCACCATTTACAGCGCCGATGGGGAGATTGATATAAAAGCCTGGATTTGAATCTTGGATCAGCTTTGATCAACGCAACATCGCATGTCAATACCGCGTCAATGGGGAGATGGTATAAAAAGAGAAGGCGAAATCATACACCATCGCCACGAAACATATCTCGTGAACAAGCCACCGACGATAGGGCCTAAAGCAAGTCCCAGCTGGCCCAGGCCCATGTTGACGCCCAGAGCATGTGCCTGTGCCACAGGAGGCAGGATGGCAGAAATGATTGTCAAGGCACCATTTCCAATGCCCGAGGCTCCCACGCCTGCTATGGTTCTACCGATGATGAACATAGCGGATGACTGAGCGGCTCCACATAGCGCAGACCCGAGCATGAAGATGAAGAAGAAGGACAGAAAGGTCCACTGCATGGCATCCGCATGTCAGATACCACGCACTTGAGGTTTACCCAAAGTACATCTGGGCAACTCACCTTGATGGAGAAGTAGCGAAAGAGCTTGCCAGTCATTGGCTGGAAAGCTGCACTTCCGAGCTGGTAGGCACCTCCATACCTGATAATTCCCAAAAGCCACCAAAATCAGCATTGCATGAAGGGAAGCGTCATAGAAGGGATAAAGTCCCGAGGGAACGATTGTAGAACGTACCAGCCAATATCAATCAACGAGTTGAATTCAGAGGTGATAGCAGGAGTCGCCGTGGACAAGACAGCCAGATCAAGGAAGAAGAGAAAGTATGTGAGGGTAACAGGGCCCAGAATCGCCCACCGAGCAATGCCTGTAACATAACGACGCTCGTATTCTGGCGCCTCGCCGTCAATCTGATCCTGACCGAGCTTCTCTTCGTCGCTGGCGCTTCGACTCTGGCTCCCACTGCTTCTTTCCGCGTTATCGGTTTCGTTCTTTGGCGTACCGGGATTCGAGTTCTGGGACGTGTTTTCGCTCACGGTTTGGGTTGTGTTCATCGTGGTCGATTTGCTCCGCCGGCTCTCACGTCAGCCACCGATCCTCTTTGTGCAGCAGTGCTCGCTCGTTGTGTTTGTAGAAGAGAAGAGTAGAGTAGCTTGTCATCTGCGGTTAGATCGTGGTTATAGGACGTGGTTTCCAGAAACGGAATTCGGTGGCCATTTCCGGTCGAGCTTTGACCAGGCGGTGGAGGCGGCTGAATAGTCAAGCCGACCGTTAAGGTCGACCGGACTCTGAATCCGCATGGTGAAGTCATGTATCCAAGCCACCGTGAAACCGTGGGTTGACGGAGGCTGATCGTAGGCCTCGCTCTCATGCAGCTGCCAACAAGCCAATGGCGAACCTAGGATCTGAAAATGGGGTACCTACGACCGATCTCTGACAAGGTGCGGCTCCTAAGATATGAAATATAAGCTCAATTATAATATCGAATAAATTATTGTCAATAAATGTTAAATAAAAGACTCTGAATATTATAACTTTTTTGAATATGTCTCGCTTATATTTATTTAGGTATAAATAACTCCTTAAGAAATAAAAAAAAATATAAAATAAACGACTTTTTAGTCTTTTTAGAAGAAAAGCTACTTTAAATTAATTTTTCCTCTTAGTTAATGATATTTAAGAAATTTTTTATAAAGAAAAGTTTCTAATATAAAGTATGTTAAATATAATTAACTTTAATTAATTTTTTTAATGTAGATTTTTTAGTCTAATAAAAGTATTATAATTAACTTTTAAGTGATCGTCTTTTATTGCAGTATTAATTCATATTAGAGTAGGTTAATCCGTAATTGATTGATATGACATTCACGCTTGCATTTCTGAGATACAGAGATTAGCATCTCGTCAGCTATCCGCTGCCGTAGGCACTTGTTGCTCGCGGTGAGGGGGTGAGGATCAAGTGGGTTGTATTGGGTAAGGGCGCTAATGCCTGGGCGGGGAAAGAGTGGGTCAGCAGCGGAAGTCATACCGCATTTGGCGTGAATCGGTTGAGGCTTTCGGCGAACGTTCTAGTGCTGGTACTACATTGAGATAAGCAGTCACAAGCGTCGGCTCCGGTATTCGACAAACGGGGTAGTTAGTCAGTTTGATCAGCGGGCTTTGCCGTTGAAGACGAAACAGCAACCACACCATCAAAGGATTACCCATTGGACGCGTTCTCCCGCCCGGGGACATATTCGCATATACGACGCTTCTGACTGACTTCTTCGTCCAAGGCCTCTGCATTCGCCATCATCATTGCCCAATCGGCTGGCTGCCAGCCTGGTTGCGTCTCACTGCCTAATAGAGGAAATCCTGGCCTTCGCACGTTCCTTGACCACGCGGCGGGGGGAAAAGCCGTGCACTGCAACCGAGACAAGGCTGGATCTAAGGCCGATATTCAACCGGCGATACCCACCTTTTCTCACAAAATTTGATTAATATTCAAAGCTTTTGGAAGGTATAGAGACTTAGCTGAGGATAATGTCTATATATTTGAACTAACAAAAATCGTTGAAAGTGAGCAATGTAAAGAATAGAAGGAAGTTCGAATTTGTGCGTACGGCTTTTTGCCTCCGCCGCGTGCTTGACTCCGATCCTTGCACACCTCATGGTACGACACGTGTAAGTGTGAGCAAGTCTTGGAATAGCATATCACTCTGCGACAGAATTGTGGGCCATGTGCAGACAAACGTGGCTATTCCCGAAATCTGCAAGGCCTTCACATTGACCATGAACAAACGATTGGTTGATTGGTTCCTACACCTACCCCATGCTCTGTCAGAAAGTGCTAGACTTCTTTAATCGGTGTAGGAGCGTCCGTGCTATCCTGGTTCAAGCTTTTTTAGGATAGAACGGACGCTCCTACACTAATGGAAAATTCTAGCCACTTTCTGACAGATTAGGGATACAGCACCCACTAAAGGACCACGTAGGGTTTTCAAGACAGAAAGGGTACCAATTCCGACGTCGAGTTTCAATCAGCAAATGTCGATCTACCGTACTTCACCGCCAAGCTTGAATATTTTCTTGTGTGATTTGCATCCAAGCCGGCCTTACGTCAGTTATCCCCGAAGCACGGGACGCTTCTGAACCAATAAGAAAAACCGCGCTTTTCTGACAAAGTAAGTAGGGGAATAGCCCTTGCACGTGGCTCAAAATCATTCAGAATCCAGTCATCAAAGTCCATTGATCGAGATCGTTGTGGATCATTTGTCTAATCGTGATGAGCCTCGCCTTCAAGCTTTCAGCTCATGCAGAGGAATAGTCTCTGTCCTACCAACTATGTAATCATGAAGGGGTAAACGGATGAGCATATCTGTTTTTCTTGGCAGCGGCCTGGCAGAGGCAATAGAGGTCGTCATTATAGTGTTTATCACAAAACAAAATTCAAAACCGCCTGTACGGATGTGGCCACTTCAGGGCTGGTCTAGGCATGCCCGTAAGCAGAAGGGATTAGTATACACGGGATAATCAAGTGTCTCGGCCTTATGCATCGGGACGAAGCGAAGGAGGAGTGGCAAGAAATAGAAGGAGCAGACGTATAATCCAGCAAAGAATACGGACATGACCTATAAAGGTTAAGCTCAGTGAACATATAATAGACGCCTTCTTATCCACCGCGCGGTCGCTAGAGGCGATCATAAAGCCACGTTTTGTTTAGACTTGTTTACTCATACAATCGCAGCACTCACCCCACAATTCGACATTGAAGGCTTCCATGACCGCAACGCAGCGTTCTACGGAGGGAAACGATGCAGTCAAATGGACTGCGGCAACAACATGGATTCGCATGCGAGGAATGCCGCAGGCGCAAGGCGCGGTGTGACCGCGTACGCCCACGATGCGGCTCTTGCATGGAAAACGGAGTACAACAATGCATCATTGTATCGAAGAGACCACAGAGAGGGCCCAAGAAAGGCCAACTCGATATGATGAGGTCACGGATTGGTGAGTCTATTTTGAATTGAATCGTTTTATTGGCCTTCCGAATGCTCCTCCCTCTACCATCACGAGACCCGCCAACCAGTGGAGGTGGGGTACAAAGCAAATATACTCAACTCTAAATGCATTCCCTACTTCCCCATGGTGAGTAGTATAGTCATTGACGAAACCATTCTTGACAGCAACGCTTGAGCGGGAATTAGGCAAGCAGTCCGGCAGTGATACGGAGCCGACTGCTGAGTCACCGACTAGGACTGAGGATACGGTGCAGGCATTGGCCATGCCTGAGCCATTAATGACTGGACTTGAGCAGAACTCCCAAACCGACATGCACATGATGTCCGATACTTGCATAGCTCAGATGGCTGGATTATCGCAGCCGTGCCCTCCGTGGCCAACAACGACAAAGGTAGCCGAGTCTGGCGCTGTAGTTGTCTCAACGGAAAGTCTTGGGCTTGACTGCGGCCTAACGTCACCGGACATGCCGTTCAACTTAACACTGGATGAACACCTGGGGCTTGGGAAGGTAGAGCCAACGTTGCCGGTAGATGTTGATATTTCACATCTTATGCTAGCCGACTTGTGCGTGAGCCACTCGATTTCATATGACATTCCCATCTTGATTGCCATCACTAGACAGAGGCTGATCAAGAGCGTGTAGGGACGATGTATACTTTGACAGGGCGCATAAAATCTGCCCCATGGTACATCAACGGCGCTACTTTGCTTGGGCGAGCGAGAGTAACCCGTCTCCGGCTCGGGCATGCCTAAGGTCAGCGATGCGGACGCTGGCGGCCGCCATGTCCGCTCCCTACCGTAGCCTCGTCGGAGTGCTCTATGCGGAGACTTACCGGTTGCTTGAGGAGTCGAGGCAGGCAGAGACGAGCTGGCTAGCGGCGCACGATAGGGTACAGATCGAGTACATCCAGGCGTGGCTGCTGGTGGCGCACCACGAGTGTCTGCGGGCGAATGAAGGGCAGGCGATGCTCACGGCGGGACGGGCCTTTCGGCTCGTCCAGATGGCACGACTGCATGACATGGATGACGGCGACAAAGCGAAGTGCGACGTTGGTGAGAGCTTTGCTGAGACCGAGGAGAGGAGGCGGACGTTTTGGGTGGCATACAACCTCGACTGCTTCCTATGCTGGCGCAACGAGTGGCCGCTAACGCTATATGAAGACATGGTAGGAGCATACGCCATAACGCAAGTCAAGAAACTGAGCTGAGCTGAGCTAATGGGTGCACGCAGGTCGCGACACGCCTCCCCGTGCCCGAGGCACACTTCCAGAACAGCAAAGCTGTCCAGATGCCGTCGCTGGCCGAGGCGCTGGCTGCGAGCGAGTCAAGTGGGCATCCGGCGCCTCCTTTATCGCCCTTTGCTGAGTGCGCCGTGCTGGCGACGCTGTGCAGTCGCGTCATGGCGCACCGGCGGGCAGCGGCCAGGGACAGGAACGCCATCGGCTCGGGCAGCAGCGCTGGCGCGCACAGATTCTGGGGGCGGCACGAATGGCTGGCCGCCGCGGTGGACCGGCGCGTCAGGCTGCTGGGTGGGGGTGGGGGTGGAGGTAATAGAGATGGGGAAGGGGATGGAGGAGACAGCGAGAGCGAGGATGGGGCCGCGACACGGACATCGACATGGGCGCACGACGTGGAGCGCGACCCTATGCTCTTCTTCACGCACATGCTAGCCTATAGCAACGTCGTGTGTCTCGGCGCCATCGTCCAGGCGACGCCCTGTCACGCCACCTCGGCTCAGCACCCGCACCCGCTCATGGCCCCAGTCTACGAGCAGCGAGCCTCGCGGGCCGCCGCCGACATGGCCCGGCTCGTCCACGCCTTGCCCTCGCTGAGCCTCTTCAAGGCCCACCCATTCCTCCCCAACCCGCTGGCCACCGCCGTCGCCTTTCTCCAGGCTCAGCCCGCACCCACCCAAAACGACCAGGCCGCCTGCCATACTCTACTCCGCGTCCTCCAAAACCTGCGCGATGTGAATAGCCTTGCTTTCGACATCTGCCTCGCTTACTTGGTTTAGCTGCCCGTTATAGATCTAGACTACGCATCAAAAAGACAAGTATAGAGTAGACAAGTATAGAGACCTCAATGGTTCAAAAGCTATGATGATTGGGTCGCTGCACTAGTTATTTAAAAGTACAAAAGACATTCGCTATCTCCCTCCTTCCGTCCCTAACCCTCAATCAGCCCGCGTGATCCAGGTACATGGATCCCGTACTAAGCCATTCATATGTCTGCTTCCCGCACTCTCCGTCCAGTAGCGGAATCCACATGCACACCTTGAGTGCTTCTTGCATACTATTCCAGCTCCTCAATCCACACCGCTCCGCTTGTCTCTGCAAGCGCTCACCTAGCCATGGCTCCGCCGAGATGCGAAATATGGAGACCGCCCCCGTCATCAAGAGCCATAGCATGACGCGCGAGGGAACCACATCCTCGAGCTGGTGAGCCACAAGGTGATGTCGATAGCGGTGGGAAAAGCCATGGTAGGGCAGACGAATGTCTTTCCATTGCAGAAACGTGTGATGAGTGAAAGCCAACAGGCCGAGCCGTATGGCCTCATCCAGTGAGCCCGCTACAAACCCCATGCGGACAAGGCGGTACATGACCGCTGTCATGGTACCGTAAATCGTTGCTGGTTGGAGCAGCATCTGGGTCTGTGTCGCAAGATTGACCAGCAGACAGAACCTCTTTGTGACCTGCCAGACCTCCGCCAAGTCCACATTCAGATCTTGCACAAACGCCGAGTCCTCCGAGCAATGTATCCTCTGCCCAAAGCTGGAGATCACCTGCTCGGGGTAGTCAGGCACCGGCTCAGTCACCTGACTATAGAATGTGGGGTCTGAGTTGGAGAGTAATGCAATGCCCAGGTCGCTTCTAGAATGCTTCAATCAGTACACAACGGCTGATTAGTAAAAATTCGCGGGGTGAGTACCTCCATATTTCCACCAAAAGCTTTGGCTTGGCCCGAAATGCATTTAAACCCCCGCGCAAATCTATCATCTTCCGAAGACCTTGCATATGGTTCTTGGCGATTTTAGCATCCCCATCGAATTGTGCAGCACTAGCCAGCTTCAAGATAGCGCTGATAGTATCATCGGAGATCTTTGCCTCATTATCATCCCCTTCAAGTCTCTGTCGAAGAAGCGTGAGCCCCTTCTGATGATGCAGCGTGGCGACAGGGTTGACCATGTCTGCAGGCTGGCAGTTCAAGACCCTGTCGATAAAGCTCTGTATTGCAAAGGCGTTGATATGGAGGGCCGCTACGTCGCGCCCGGCTGGATAAAGCCAGGCCTTACCATCGGGGTGGAAACTAATACCCATGAGAAGAGGGAAGATGATCTGCATCGCAACCGTCGAGACTTAGGTCAAGTCAATAATAAGTCATGCCGTCCATGAGAAGACGAAGTCGGCAAACTACGAACCTTGTGCCATCTTCAGCAGCATCGAGGACTCCATATCGTTAGGGAAATCCACAAAGTACAGATGGGTACCAACCCGGCCAGGCTGCAGTGCCATGTACATATCGACAACATCTTGTAACTTGACCTGAGCTTTGTGTACCGGATTGGTGAGTCCTAGGCCTGTTCGTACTCTTTCCTTGGTCTTCTTCTGCTTCTTCCCACGCATGACGTGGCTTCTAATCAGCTGTCGGGTAGCCTGGTCAACTCCGTCGACGTTGGACCAAGCGATGAATGGGAAGCCGGATGTCGGATGTATGATTTCCTCCGTTGCACCTCTTGGCGTGTCCATCTTTGTTTACCGAAAAGAGATGAAGGAAGAAGGTGTGAATGAATGGAATGTTCCTTAAGTGGGCAGTGGGGTCTTACGGAGGTGGCGGCGTCTTGCCAAGCTTTTTTTGTATTCCTTTTTCGGCATGGCGCGGGGCAAGCGCGCCCCCTTACGCAGGGACGGGACCTTATGCATGCACGGTGGCGACTTTTGCCCCGTGTTGCGGGGCAGTCACTTATAGCAGACACGTGCCTATAGTAACTACTTTTGGTTGGTATGCCATTCTAGATTTTTAATCGAGCACGTCAGCTCAAATCATTTAAATAAATCATATTATTAAAACCCGTAAGAAAATAAAATATTTAATTTTAGATTTTGTCATGCTGGACAATCCCAAACCCTTGTATTGCATTACACAGAATCGCCAGCGATTCTTGTGTTCGTTGTACACCGTTTTAATGTAATTGAATATCCTAGTTATTCGCGACTGACAGATTTGAAATAATATTAAATTATTTATTCTTTATTTCTTTAACTATGTCCTGTGGGAAGCCCCCACGGGGGGGGGGGGGGGGGTTGTCCCCCTAACCGTTTCTAGTTAGCTCCCGAGGTGCGTGGTTGGATATATATTATTGAGTGCGTTATTATAAAATTTTATGTTAGTGCGTCATTATAAATAACTGAATAAGTGTCAGACTGGAATGCAGAGGCTTTCCATCTGCACCAAAACGGTAGCACCACAGAGTCGGAAACCGATAGGTTTCTCGACTATACAGTATAAGGGCTTTATCCAGCATGACAGTAAGTGCGTTGTTAAAAGCGAGGAACATTAAAATTTTGGTGGTAAAATATATAATAATTAATAACTTTATTGATATT
>JAGFML010000094.1:0-136511 GCA_021030945.1 Pyrenula aspistea
GTGGATCTGGTTAATCCCTTCAGAGCGGACGTGCCTCAGGCACCACAGACCCTTCGCGTCCTTAACAACGTGCAGCCACAACACGTAAAGCCCCCCCCCCTTGTTGCGTATACTTAGTCTAGGACTTCGTATATGCGGGTTGGTTCTCAATAGAAAGCTCTATCTTCAACAAAAGAAATACTTGTGAAGTCACAAAGGTAGTTTAAGTACATTACAACTAGCTGTAAGAAGCTATGTGAGTTGAATATGGTTAAGTTCACCCTAGGGAGGGCTTGACCTCTTTTTATATATCTCCTCCTGTAGTTAGTTCTTGGTGGTAGATCTTTTACGATACTAGTAGCTGGCTACATCTGTTGTAAGCCTCCGACAAGTATAGTTATAGATTTTTGAGTTATACTGTTTACACATGTTATATAACCTTAACTAACCTTTCTTTTTGGAAATGTTCATAATACTATCCTCCCCTTCTAGTAGGTCACAATCCCATAACATATCTATCCTTTCTGGTTACCCATTCATTCTTTTTCTATAAGTTCTTCATAGCCTTATACTAAGTCTGTACACGCAATCGCCGTGCTGATAAAATTATTTTACAAAATTTTCTGACTATAGTCTTGTGTCAACGTTGTCATAATAAAGCTCTTTTCTATCATTTGGTTTATTAGTCCTTCCGCTGCGCTAAATATACCTATATGGATCACAAGTGCAAACCAAAGTCCATCAATTTTAACCGTATTGTTTGTGCTTTAGAAAAACTGGATAATCAAAAGCTTGCGATAAAGTATAAACTAGAGGAAGCGGAAGAGGCTTTTATTAAAGCTTAAAAGAAGGTAATAGCAAAGCGCGTTAAGTTGCTTTATATTTGAAAACAAATCCGCGTCTGGCGGGAACAAAAGAATCGTGAAAACGTTTAAGGTTCTAAGCTTAAGGTCCTTCAGCAGTCAGCTAAGGATACCCTAGATGTTGGCTGGCTTAAAAAGATCCTTTAAAGCCTTACTGCACCCTTTGTTAAAGTCTTTATAAACAACGAGTTCACAGACATTGGTAGAACTATTTTACAAATTTCCAGCAGTTAATGAAGTGGTAAAGGAGTTCCTACATGTTCTCTAAGGTAGAGTATCTTTTCTATTTAATAAAGTAAAGCTGATCCTCACATCTCAGAATTCACTCTAGCTTATAATAGTTATCCTCCTTTATTTTATATCTAAAGGTCTTTTATATCAGTGTTTTTAGTGCTGTTTTTTTTAATAAAAATATATTAAAAGTTTAATGTACTCTTATATCTTTTAGTAGTTTAAATATATAAATAATAGGTCCCTTTATCTGTTCAATTTTAAAAGGTCTAACCCATCTATAATTAAGCTTTTTACTAGATCATGTAGTTTTTAAATCTTTGGTTAAAAAATATACCTTATTCTCCTTCTTTAGTTAAAGTATCCTTTAATTATTATTTTGTAGTGGTTAGGTTAATATTTATTATATTTTCGCTGCCTTTTGTAATATTTCTTTAGCTATTCCTTTTTTCAAACTTGGTTCTGGCATTCTTATACTAGTTTTAAAGTTTATTTCATAAAGTGTTATTTTAATTGTGTTTAATGTTTAGCTATTATAACATATTTAAACTATTAGTAATAGTTTAACCTAATTATTTATATTTATAAATAAATAATAGTATAACTAGTTTTCCAAAGTCTAATTTGTTCTTTCTATTTGTTTATTAGTTTATAAATAGTATATTATTAACATTGCAAACCTTATTTGCAATTCTTTTATAAATATCTTTCAATAAACTAAAGTGAATCAATTGTCTCTATTTAATACTATCTCCTCTAGAAATCTAAATATACTGATTATAAAGGTAATAAATAATTGTGCTGTTTTTAGTACATTATAGTTTTCTTAAAAGAGTGTAAATATAATGTACTTTATAAATCGATTTACAGAGACCATGATAGAGTTGAATTCCTCTTTAGTTATAGGGTGTTTTAATTTTAGTAGTTTAGTGATGAAATCAACCCCCAAGCTTTTCCATAGTCCTATAGGCAGTGGCTAAACATTTGCTTACTCTGTAATTCCTTTCGCGGTTTTATTCCTTTAACAATACACATAGTGTTGTATGTACTTCTTTACCTTTTGCCTGCACTAAAGTATCTTATACATCTATTGTATAATATTAGTGGTATTGTTAATTCCCGGATGTCCATATAGTATCACATTATAGCAGGATCGTATTATTTACTGTTCTATCTCCCTTAGTACTTAAAGATATTGTTATGGCCCTTTTTTATATAAGTTAGCCACTCTTATGAATGTTACTTTCCAATTATTGAACTCCTCCAGTTCTAGCCTCATTTTATCTAAAATCAGCAAATTTGCCGTCTGGTTAGGACTAAATGTTCTATCCTGGTTTTTCTTTAATATAAATGTCTTTATAATATCCTTTTCCTTCATATAGTCCCCTTTTTAGCTAAAGATGTCTGCTTTTCCGTTTTTCTTTTCTAAATAATAATGAATTTTAAATTTATATTATTCAAACAACTCTAACTATTTAACCTATTTTCAGTTTAATTGCTTCATAGTGGTAAATGTTATTAAATTTTTATAATTTATAAAAATGTTAAATTCTAATACACTTTTAACATAAACATATTAATATTCTAATGCTGCTATTATTACAAATAGTTTTTTATTATAAATGTTATAATTCTATTCTACAGATAATAACTTTTTTAAATAATATATAACTAATTGTCACTTTCTGTTATGCAGTTATATTAAATATATTCTAATAGTTAAATCTAATATATTTATTTTAATTTATCCTTTCTAATTAGCTTTAAACATTATTAATACTAGTAACTTTAAGTATATTTCTATTAGTTTCCTAAATGATCATTGCTGCTCATTATTTTACTAGTATTTATAATTCTTTTTAGTTAATTAAATCAATAGTTTCACCTTATGTAAATACTTTTTAATAAACTGTTAATTAAAATTACAGAATTTTAAAAATATCTATACTTTCTTCATATTAATTAATTTTAACTACTTTTAAATTGTTTTACTTTTATTAAAGTTAATATATATATCTTTTTATTTTACAATATAGCCCAAAAACTTCACTTTAGTTTTATAGAATTTACATTTCTTTAATTTCAAGTGCAAGTTAGTTTAATAAATCCTTTCTAACATTTAGTTAACATACCTTCTGTAAGTCTTAAAGTCTTTCGAGTAGATAAGAATATTATTGAGATACACTATATAGAAAAGGTTAAAAAAGGGTTACAGAATGTTATTTATCAACACCTAGCATGTTGCTAGTGTGTTGGTGAGTTTAAAAAACATAATTTGATATTTATATAAGCCATATTTAGTGTAAAACATAGTTTTCTATTCTTTTTCTGTCTTTATATATATTAGGTTATAAACTCTCTGTTAGTCCAGTTTAGTGAAATATTTAGCTCTTTAGAGTCTATTTCTTATTTCTAAAATATTCAGTAAAGTATAATAATCCTTTATAGTCTTACTATTAAAGTCCTTATAGTTAACATAAAGTTATAGTTCTTTATCCTTTTTTAGTATAAATAGTATTAGTAATCCGGCTAAGGACTTAAATTCCCGTATGAATCCTTTTGTAAGGTTTTCTTTAAGGTATTTTTAAAATGCCTTTAGCTCCTTCTTCAACATGCTGTAAATAGCCTTAAATAATGGCCTCTTTTTAGAATATAGTTTTATTTTGTGATCCCATAGCTAATAGATAGGCAGTGCCTCTGGTCCTATCTTTTTCTAAAATAAACTTGCCCACTTAATATATTCTCTAGAGATATTAAGAGCGGTGCTAGTTCTTTTAAACTTATTTAGGCAGTGTAACAAGTTATTTAATAGTTTTAATCTCTGTTTTGTAGAGCTGTTATTATATAAAAAAGAGTAATCACAAAGCTGCTTTTTTTTTTTATTTGTTAATCCTCTACAGGATTACACAGGTTGCAATATGGTAATATATATATATCCTTTGAATCTAAGTACTCCTATCTTTCAATTAATAGTTAGATTATGTTTTCATAATTAAGACAGTTTTAGAATAACTATGTTGCCTGTTATCCTCATAATGTCAAAGCTGATTATTTCTTTGCATCCTGAAACCAACATTTTTAATAGTTTAGTTTCTTAATTAATATACTGTTTATTAAAATAATTTCTATTAATTATATAGATATTATATATTTTCTTCTTTTTTTATACTAGTAATTATAGTTTATATATATATATTACTAATATAATATTTATAGTGGCGCTTAAATCAATAAATATTATAGTTTCTTTACTATTTAAAGTAACTCTTTTCTTTACTAAGCCTGCATTTAAAGTTTTAATTACTAGTTAAGTAATTATATTAACTTTTTCTATGTTGTTTATATGTGAAAGATTTATTCATTTTTTAACAGTAATTTACCATAATCTGTCCTTTTAATAGATTCAAGTTCTATCTAGTTAAACTAGTTCTATTCTATTACTTCTATATTTGTAAAATATTCTTTAATATATTGCCTATATATATCACACTATAATTCTATTAGATAGGTTTTTCAAGGCGAAATCTATATGCATTCTAGCTCCTACTATTGCTAGTGTTAGCTTTTTAAGTTTCTAGGGAAGATTATCACCGCTTATTTAGCCTATAAGTGATAAATATAGATGTTTTGGTTATAGTAAATCCATAGTAGTTGTAAATGTGATAATGTGGGATATTGTTGTTTATACTGTTGTTTTTCTATTAACATATAGTCTACAATATAGTAAAAAGCTGAGTGGTTTTTTTTATAGGTATTTATTAACTGTATTAGTGTAGGTCCATTGTGATTCTATATATTAAATCTGTAGATAAAATTCTCCTTTTGTTGTACTATTATTGCCTCAAAGTATTTAACCTTTAACAGCTGATGACTGTTAATCTTTTCATTGTTTAACCACTGTTCCTCTGCAAGTCTGTACATCTACTTCTAATTGTAATGCAGCTTGCAACAGTCTGATAAGCAAATTCTCTAATTGTTATTTTAACACGCACATAATTAATCCATTCGGTTACTATAACACCATAGTATTAAGTCGCTTAGTATACCTAGAAACTGTCCTATGTTTCTCTTGTTAATTAGATAGTAGCTGCAACCCAAATCTTTACACTCGTCCCAGCTACTTGTCTAGTATAGTGTTAGTAAACGTAGTTGTCTATAGTTCCTTCAGTTCCTGTTATAAAAGATACAATCCTAATATATATATTATATCTAATAAACGTTTGTATGTAATGTGTTTCTCTTATTAAGTTATAGATCCTCCTCTTAACATTTAGATACTGTAAACTAGTATTTATCTGTTAATAGTTAGAAAACAGGCCTCTACTTAATCTATAATTCTACTAATTCCTTCCTCTATTAACACTCTCTTTTATATTCCTCTTCATTATCTGATTGTGTTGCTTCTAGTACCTTTTAGTTTTAACACTCTCTATCAAAGTCTGTTAAGCTATTAGTTAAAATTTTAAAAGTTTGCTCTATTAGCATTTACTATAGTTTTATAAACAGGTCCTATTAAAATACTATGTTAATAGCCCCTGTTTATAACTATTTATAATTTTTAGCAATATGTTCTAATTATTTATAATTATAATATGTACAACTTTTTATTTTTTTTATACCTCTTTTACACAGTTTCTGTTTCACTATGTCAATTTTCATTATATTAGGGTGCTCACTTTGGTGTGATTTCTATACACAAGGTTTTCTAGCTTCTCTAAATGTTCCTTTTATGTCTCCTCAACATCTAGCGTTTGGTTGGTTGTGCGCTTGTTTAATAGTTCTATTTTTTAAAATATTATTAATTCATATAGCCTCTCTCTAAAAGTCCTTTATCTCACTAGTAGAGGCTTCAGTTCGTATAAGTTCATCCTTAACTATATTTTTCAGCCCCTTATGGTATATTACCATGAGTGCTTTTTTGTCCTAGCTAAATTTGGCAGAAATTTCCTTAAACTTCTAGGTATATTCCACAACAGAGTAGTTTTAATATATATATTAAATAGCACGTGAAGTGTTTTCCGCTATATTAGCTACATTAAAAATTTTCTTTATTTATTTAACAAACTCTCCAAAATACTTGAACATTTAGGTATTTTTAGGCTTTTCATCCTCTGCTTCTATACTGTTCTTATTCCTTTTTTAGAGCTACAGGTACTTCTTTATCTAGAGTTTAAACCACTTATAGGCTCATCCTCTAAATTATTCTATTATAAATATTACCTTTTTGTTAAATAGTATTCTACTTCCTTTAAAAGTAAAGTAAATTTACAGTGAAGCAAGCCAATTATTTAACTTCTAGCAATTACTATTGTACAAAGGAATAATATCCTTTTTGTTATTATTTATACTTTAGGTTAAATCGATAGTTAATTCTTATACAGAATAAAAAGACATCCTATAAGGTATTTAAAGTGTTGTGTATACTTAGTCTAGAACTTTGTATATGCGGGTTGATTCTCAATGGGAAACTCTATTTTTAACAAAAGGAATACTTGTGAGATCACAAGGGTAGTTTAAGTACACTGCAACTAGCTGTAAGAAGCTATATAAGTTGAATACGGTCAAGTCCACCCTAAGGGAGGCTTAACCTCTTCCTATATACCTCCTCCTGTAGTCAGTTCTTGGCGGTAGATCCTCTGTGACACTGGTAGCTGGCTACATCTGTTGCAAGCCTCTGACAAGTGTAGCTATAGATTCTCGGGTTACACCGTCTACACATGTCACGTGACCTCGGCTAACCTTCCTCTTTGGGAATGTCCGTGACACCCCTCTGTTCGATGCACACAGGCGGATTCGAACGGTAGGCACCCTGGTACACGCGGAATAACGTTTTACCGAGCCGCTTGCTCGCTCCCGCTGGGTAGTGGTTTCCGACAATGTCAGACTGGAATACAGAGGCTTTCCATCTGCACTAAAACGGTAGCACCACAGAGTCGGAAACCGATAGGTTTCCCGACTATACAGTATAAGGGCTTTGTCCAGCATGACACGCGGGTTCTTCGCAGTCTAATATTATGTGATTTGTAGTACTTAAGGAACTTTATATTAATATAAGAGCTATAACCGTTAATAATTAAAAGGCGAAAATTATACCCTAATTGAGCTTTTCTTTTTGTTTTTTGATTAAAGACTTGCTTAAGCCATTTTTAGCCAAATGGAACACTAGTCCAGCTATTAGAAAAGTTTGCAAAAAAGGCGCATTGTGATCCTGGATTAAAATCATTAAATTAGATATCTTGAATATCATTAGACTGTACATTGTATATAAAAGCTGATAAGAGAAAGCTACCGTTTATATAAATAGTTATTAGCAAGGTAATCCATGCTTAATTACTATTTTATATAGCTTTAATTAATTTATTAGAATTAATTAATGCTTTAGTCACTAAATGAGCCGTTTTGTGAAATTTGCTAGTTATAAAGCCTTTTTTATCTATATTATAAATATTATAAGGGCGGATTTAGTACTAAATAATTTTTAAGGTAAGCTTTAAAATATTAGATATATTATTAATCTTTTAGGCTGTTACTTACTAGCTAAAATAGTATATAATTATAAATAAAGATTTAGCTTTATTATAACAGATATTGAGACCTTTAAGGTAGATAGATTTCAACTGGTTATTGTGCCGCTTAATAAACTCATTAATCTAGTTCTTTTCAGGCGCTTTTTCGGCTATTTTGATGGCGAAATTATGAATTATTGATGAGGTAGGCGGATAGCTTTGAAAATAGAGTTTATTAATGTAATCTATAAGTTCTATCTTTTGATTATTGGTAAGTAGCTGGCAATCTTCAATGTAATTGTCTTAATTAACCATAACGCCTCAATGACGCCGCGATAACGTTGTACGATTGCAACTATATTCTTTTGCCATTTAGGTGTAATTAGGCTTTGAAACTAATGCAATTACTTTAAAAGTGAGCTTAATCGGCTTCATTTTAATGAAGTTATAATATTTTGAAGATAGTAGGGTAAATTGAAATTTTGTGTGCGAGGTGGAGGACCGTGCGAGGTGGGGGGAATTTCCTTAGTGGTCCTTAGCCCTGTAGGAAGAGATGACGTGAACAGCAGGCTTGCCAATGAAGAGTTCAAGTAGGAGCCACACGGCTAGAATTATCGTTTTCACTGAATAACTTCCCACCGCGTAGGGCTCGGTGGAGTTCAAACAAGTAGGCGACCCACTCGGTAAGGGACATCCGAGGCCTATTTTGGGCGTACCTAAGGCTGACTTGAGAGGCTGCAACAAATCTGAGCGGGGCTTACAAGACATGATGAAGAAATACGATCAGAGGAAACCGTTAACATCTGCGATGACAAAATGGTCTAGGCATGATCGATTCCCACGCGGACGGTTTGGTAGACCAATTCTGACATCGCTTGCTGGACAGACATGTCACGCGTCTCAACGCGCTCCAGCGCTGTCGGGTCGGACCCCGGTCTATTCTGGACTCCAAGCCTGCGCGGTCTAAGAGTACCTTCATTTTCAGGAGCCTAGATATTTGGCTTCCTAGGCAGGGTTTTACGCAGAACGATTTAGATGTATGAATTTTCTATTTTGCAGGCTATTGCGATCAAACTGTCCCTCAACTATAAAAGGGAGCGCCATCATCTGAGGAATTGGCTCTCATTCTGGTAGACTGTTCGTTCGGTCCCACATGCGAACCACCCATGAGTGCTCGAACAGACTAATCGTACACTAAACAACGCAGCTCCACTTAGTTCAATTCGCATCACGTGCCTCGCATGGACCTCTGGTCGTACATATACACAAAGATTCCAAGCCATCTAACAAAAGAGTGAAAACCCGCCGTCTAATCATGTAGAGCAAGTCGAAGCACCCGCAGTTCCCGCGGCAGCCCCGGAAGCTGCACCGGCAGCAGACGCTGCATTGCCCGCCGCGGAAGCAGCAGGGGCGGCACCGCCGGCGCCAAAGGTAAACGATTGATTTGCGTCTCCGGTGTCACAAGCGGCCTGGTCGAGGACATTTGCGCTCGTGACGGTCAGGCAGGTGCCTGCTTGGTTCTGGGGTTGGAGGGACAGAGGTCCGGCCGCGCCGTTGAAGGCGAAGAGCTGTGAGTTGGTCACGGCACCGCCTGCATGGGGTGAAAGATGTTAGTGAGTTCGGCTGAAATCAGGAGATCGCGGGGAGGAAATGTCTTACCTCCATCTGCACGGCCGCCGCAGGAGAACAGGAGGACTTGATTTCCGGCGGCTCGACGTGGGTCGAAATTCATGCATGCATTTGTCTATTGGACGGGTTTAGAGTGAGCAAATGGCCCCGTGAGGTAGAGAACAGAAACACATCTGCGGGCTTCAAACTCACCAACGTGCTTACGACAAGCATGGTTCCTGGTTGATTGTCGTGCTTGCCGGCGGTGATGACGTCCCATTGTTGTCCATCGCTTCCATCACAAGCTGCAGTCTGAATAGGGGTCAGGTTGGCACGGAAATCGCCAGATAGTTCGTCGACGAATAGACATTGGCCGCTGGCTGTCTGATCCGAGTGTTAGAGAGCGAAAATCAGGCGTACTTGTGAGTCATAATTTACCTTGATGGGGACAGCCGAGAAGGCTCTCGTAGCAGTGTCGTCTCGCTGCTGAGCTTCATCCAAGGCCGCCTGATTGAGACTTGCAACGGTCCGCTTCTGCGAGAAGACCTTCGCCGGAAGGGCAGTAGCAAGCGAGACATACGCGCCGATAGTAATGAGCGTGGAGAGGTGGACCATAGCGAATGAACTTCTGCGGTGTCTCTACTTAAGGAATAACGAATGAAAAATGATTGAGATCGAAAAGATAGAGGCTTGGAAAAGAACGAAGATCCCGACTGGGAGTTTGAAGCAAATGCTTAGCAATAAAAAGAGCGGACGCAGTGCTTAATGAAAGATCTTCATGATGGGCTCATCGGCGCAGGAGCCTCCAATTTATAGGATAGAGCTGTAACATCAAGGGTGGATAGAAGGACCGGGTGGCTTGCGGTGGTGCTGTACACCTACTGCGAAGGTTACATGCAGGGGCAGATCCAAGACCTAAGATTCGCCCAATTTGGTACTACAATCCTGTGATGGAATCACGCTGCGCCATGAAACAAGATACTTTGACAGCATCTTAACCGCTGCGAAAGTGCTGTGATCCGGACTCGGCGAATGGATCGAGTTTCAACGGCGCGCTGGTCCGTGTGAGATGCACGGGGACAAACACAAACGGCGCGAAACCCTACTATCTTTTTTCCGAGAGGCGAAAGGTGGTGCTCGATCGGAACTTCTGAAGCGTTTCGAGCTCCAGGTTTGATGACAAGGGGGATGACCGCTTCAAACATTTGTGAAACAATTGAGGAAACTCGTGATCGTCATCTTGCGAAACGGTGTCCGCGGCTCGGTAAGTATTTTGGCTGCTAATTCGCGGTCCGGGCCAGGGGCCACGGCTCGGTAACACTAGGGCTGAAGTAGCCTTAAGGCCCCGGCCGTGCCCGGAAAGAGTTCGAGAAAGTGTGCCGTAGCCAGGTCTGCACCCCTCCGGGAATGAATTCTCCCATTCTGACAAACTAGAGGATATATACTATCCGCGCTTGAATTTAATGTATTTGATCATAAAGCTTTGGATTTGTACACCGAGTGAGTACTATCCGAAATCGCTCTACTCGCATTTACGTGTTGAGCGACACGAGCTTCAGGCTCTGAGGTAAGTCCATTGGATTTCGGCTATCTCCACCTCGCTTTTTGATCAAGAACTACTCATGACCTCTTGTGCTTCGAGGAGCTGGAGATAAACGCCTATCTTAATAATTAGCTATCAGAGAAGAGGATAGAGATAAGAAGATGCACCGTACCTGCGGCATTCCACCTGGTATCAATCGTATGAAATGTCTCTCTTAGGCTTTTGACGACTTTAGATGAGTCGTCGGAAATTTCTAGACCAGATTTTATATGAGCCACACAGATACGGTATGCGAAGAAGAGGCCCCATGGTGACATATCCTCAGGATTGCGACCTAAGAAACATTTTTGGTCGACTAGGTTCGTACTTATTCTCTCAGTGATTTGTTGAATGACGACTCTTGCACGCTGAGAACGATCTGCATCAACTACGCTTACACCATCAGAGGAAGGCCAGGGCGTATGCAGAGCAGCGAGAGCGCTATATTGAAAGTGGTTAGAAAGCTTCGAGATCGAGCAAAGGGATATACCTATAAATAAAGGAAATCTGATCATTGTCTGGGGACTCCACGTTCAGCGAAGCAGCAACCATCGAATGAAGGGTTCGATCTAATTGTATCCAGACGTCGTCTTTAATCTCCGGGTCACCAGATAAATGGTGGAGAACTTGGCCTAGCAACCTTGCGGCTTGACACAGTAAGGTAAATTTACTCATGTGACCGGCCATCGGCGAAGCCAACGTAAAGAAATCATCTGGTCTGATAATCTAAAGTAGCCATAAGCACACAGAGGACCATTGAGAGCATTGTGACCCACGCCTTGGTCCCATGCTGCGTCGTCTATCGGCAGAAGGTCATCCAACTTAGGATCCGCTGTCGCAAATGGTCTTCCGGGACAACCAATACTCACGAAGCTATGACAATCATCAATAATCAATCAATCAAATGTAGAAGTTAGACGAACATATTAATGGTGAACATAGTTGGGAACGCACCGGTCTAGGATCACAATTGCCCACCAAACTCTTCTCCTCTCCTCGACCTCAACCAAAGTAAGGACTCTTCTGATGTTCAGCGTTCTACCAACATTGATGCCAAGCGCGTGTGCATAGCGAGCGCATGCACCAATTGACAAGAAAGCGGCAGGGTATATAGCATGTCCAACTTCGTAAAGAGCCAAGAGCACGCCGGCCTGCAAAATGGGAACAGAGAAGATACTAGAGCCTTCAATTTCAAGGTAGTAGTGCTTTGCGGCATGATACAGTGCGGTCCGAGGATTCTGCGGACTTCTTGGAGGTAATGTTGTAATGAGCTTAAGACAGAGTAAAAGAAGTACAACGTCTGGTTGAGATTGGAATGAAGACCGTAGGTAGAGTTCATAGAAGCGTTTCTTAGAGATAAAGGGCATCCACAAGTGTATGTGTTCGAAGAATCTGGATGCGATGATGCGGATTTCATTCATGTTTCCAAGCAGATGCAGAATATGTGCTGGAACAGGAGTAGCAGCTCGCGAGATTTCAACCTGCCCCTGTTGTAAGATACTCGAGTCCAAGAATAGCATAGTCGGAAAGTCAATGGATTGAATATTCGCTCGATGACCATCATCGCCGTAGAAGCCATACCACGGTCGGTCGGATGCAGATGCGGAACTGTGATTTTGCTCCGGCCTCGAGTATTCACATATCAAATTCCTCCTATTTTCATCGTTGTGAGTCCAGTTGCTGCAAGGCAACACCGGATAGACTCGACTCACTTAGAGCAAGATGAGCATCTGGGAAGTGCTTTGTTGCATTTCCTCTTCCGAGTCTTACATGAATTGCATACTTGCTGTGCCTGATGGAGACTAGATTCACTGCTAGGTGTTTGCATGATTTGCAATGGTGGCAACAGGCCACCCTTCTGTTGTATTGGTCGGGGCGAGATAGGTACACAGAGTTAGGAATGGGTGTTCTGCTGAAGGAGGTCGTAATGTGAAAGAGGAGTGATTGCGCCGCTGCAGTGGCCGTAATGAAAGAATGATGCGGCCGATTTGCGGCCGCCTGGCGCCCGCCGGCCCCGCTGCTTATCACCAACAAGTCGAAATCCGGTGCAATCATTGGTATAGGCCGGCAACCCCGGCCAGTCTGCCGGATGCAGTGACTACAGTATTCTCTGGGATCGATGAATGACTTTACTTTATAAGAATTAGACCACCTGCTATGTGCTGTAGCTGCGAGCTTGATAGTTATTTACATCGAAATTTAATGCTCCCAATCAATCCTCCTTCTTTCATCCCATCATAAAATTCATTGTCAGGAGCTTAATCTTCTTGCTCCTTTCCCTTGATCACAACTCTATTCGCTTCTCGACAGATCGTAAACATGAGCCCATACGCTGTCGCTCATGCTAATCCTCAAGGCGCTGGAGACGCCCGACCAACCGCCCTCCAGATTATTCATGATGAGTCCCTCGAAGGCAGACTTGTCGGCAAAGTCATGGTCATCACCGGTGCGACTTCCGGGATCGGTGTTGAGACTGCACGAGCATTGTCTGCTACGGGCGCCACCTTGTTCTTAACTGCCCGCGACATGAAAAAGGCCGAGACTGCTCTTGTTGACATTCTGGAGCCTGGTCGTGTTTCATTGGTAGAGATGGACAACGCCTCTTTCGCCAGCATCCGAGCTGCAGCAGCAACTGTCCTCACGAGATCGAGAAACCAAGTCAATATACTTGTCAACAACGCTGGTGTTATGGGAATCGAGGACCTGAAGCTCACGGAGGATGGCCACGAGGTGCATTTTGCTACCAATCACCTTGGTCATTTCCTCCTATTCCAGCTTCTCAAGCCTGCACTACTTGCCAGCTCGAATCCCGACTTCATTTCCAGAGTTATCGTCGTCGCGTCGTCCGCCCATCGCATCTGCGATCTCAAAGGAAGTGACAATTATAACTTTCAAAAGGGAGAGTATCATTATGGGCTGGCATACGCAAATTCGAAGCTTGCCAATGTCTACATGGCCAACGAATTGGATCGTCGCTACGGCCACAAGGGCCTCCATGCGACAAGTCTCCATCCAGGCGGAATCAATACAGCCCTGTCTAGACACTTGGGCAGCGAATTTGTGGAGCAGATTATGCGAGACGAGAACATTGTCAGGATCTTGAAAACCCCTGAGCAGGGAGCTGCTACAACCATTCTTGCTGCAATTGGGAAAGAATGGGAAGCTAAAGGAGGGAAGTATCTGGAGAATTGTGAAGAAGCAAAGCGTGGTGAAGACGATCATGAACTTTTTGGGGTTGGATACGTCCGCCAGACTTACGACCCGAAAAATGAAGAACGCCTATGGAAGGACTCGCTGAGGATTGTCGGAATGGACGATGACATTTAGTAGTATTATGATCTAGAACCTTCCGATAGCTTTGAGTATGCGCAGGCCGTCAACACGGCGAGGATTTCGCGGTTCGGCCGAGTTGTCGACTTCTCGCAGAGCTTTCCGGGCAGAAAACCAATACCGATCCTCAATTTTCATGAAGTTCGGGAGGGACGTTGACGATGGATGGTCAGATGACAGGAGTGGAATCAGAGACATAGAGACATGCACACAGTGAGATAGACTACCTGCATGTTGCTGTACAAGGTGTAAGGCCTGAAATCGCCGACTGCTTAGCGTGTTCGCCAAGCCTGGTTTTCGCTAACCTGATCTGGTGCCAAGACTTTCTCGGTCTTGGCAGAGAAAACAAACATGACATGCTCGGTTGGGTCAGGGTAAAAACAGCACTTGTCATTCGACATCTCCTTATCAGATGATGAACATACCTATCGACGTCGGTCCTGTCTTTTCCATTTTTGTGGCCCTAACATCAGCGTTAGAGAATGCCATAGCCTCTAGTAACGCCGCGAGCTCCTTTGCAATGGCCCGCGCACCTCGGAGTCCTCGAAATTCTAAAGCGTTCGCTTCCATATCCCGTGTCTTTGCTTTCAAGCAATGGTCGGCGTATGAGTCGGACCACTCGAGTGCGTTGGCACTAGTCCAATAGATATTTCCGAAGACATCAGTAAGGACAAGAAGTCTTACCAACACGGTGCCTAGAATCGTAATCTAGTGCCTTTTATGCCGCATATTTCGCTTGTCTGATATCTCGGAAGTCTATACCTACGGACTTTAAATGTTTTCGCAGCTCAGAGGCTTCCTAAGGAGATAATGACCTCTTCGGCAGCGTCAGAGATGGGAAAGTTCATCTTGTATGGGAGATGACGAGCTGGGCGAATACATTTAATGACAATGCGAAACAGCAAGCTTGGCTCGGAGCGTTCGCCTGCGCTGCTTTTCAACCATTATACTACGCCGGATCTAGCTCTTGTTGTCCCATTCGATACGAAATGGAATATGATATTGAGTTCAACAGTGTGCTGTGGCTGCGTGGATTAATAGTACCTATAGAAGGCACTTACACAAAGGCACAGAGGCAACATTTGGTGACAAAATTACAAGATTCTGTCCCGATGGGGGCCAATATTCACATAGCCACGACGCGCTATAATGCTTGCTTCGGCGTTGGTTTGACACCGTAGGCTTTCTCCATCTTCATTCTGTTATACTCACCCACGGTCATCCGCACATATTCGGTCTTTCCATCTGCACCGTATGCGCCCATTTCCCCATGGACTCCATTGATCGGTTCTAGCACTGTATCGGGATCAGCTCGTGCAAAATATCCGATGGTCTGTCTTTCTCGATTGAACGGCACACGGTCGTACGTCACCCGGTGCAGCGTAGCCTTGAGCTGACCGCCCGACCAAAATGCGAGAGCGTCCCCAACATTGATTAAGATATGGTCCTTCAGACAAGGTGCCTCGACCCATTCCCCAGACGGCGACTCGACTTCCAGACCAGGTGAATCTTGAAACAACAATGTGAGAGATCCATGATCAGTATGAGTGCTCATACGATTGATACTGGTATCGGGCGACTGTGCTCGAGATGGATACATGAGCATCCTCAGCGAGTTTCCGTTTCCGACTTCTGCCATGTGCGCTTTAGCGAAGTAATTCGGATCGGGGAGTTCCATAGCCATCGCAAAACAAACAAGCATCTTCATGACCAGTCCATGGCACTGGCTCTTAAATATCTCCAACTTATCGGCATGCGTCTGCCAGAACGGCGGAAGAGATTTGTTGTTCACGCCATTGTCTTGCAGCGCGCCAGGCACGCCGTCGAACCACATACTCATCTTATCGTCTCTGACCCGGTCCTTCATGGCCCCAGTGTAGCCAACGTAGTTCTCGTTGAGCGGCCATGCTTCTTTTGGGGGCTCTGGAAGGTGGAAGAATTCGCGACTTAGGCGGAACAGCTCTTCAACCTCCACCCAGGGAATGCCGTGACATTTTACTACAAGAAAACCCCATTGCGAGCATGCGGAGGTGATCTCTTTAGCTATTGTGAGTTGAGAAGAAGGTGATTCGATGCCTGAAATGTCGATGATTGGAAGCGATCTGTTGTCGACCATGATGGGGTTTCCTAGTTCTGGGCGCCAAGAAGTGAAGAAGCACGGAGCCAAGAGATCGCCTGCTGCCCCTCCCTTTAAGCTCGGCCTAGTGCGGCGCCGTGCTTACCCAAGCGCCGCACCTGGCAACGATCCTGCTCCGTACCTCGCAAAGGAGTCATCGAATCATTTCTTCATGTCTTTCTTTGACCATTTCAAGGTTTCGCTCAATGATTCATCTGCCGTTGTGTCCATACTGTGTTTCACCTCGATTTAATCTTTGAACAACCACTAAAATGCTCTTCAAGCAGGCCATGTACACCAACCGCTGAGTCACTGAGCGCATCTGATTGGCCGGCTCGGCTTCTGACAGTCGTTGCTGTGCCCATCAGCTTTACCCTCAATCTCTCCGAAGTCAGCACTGCCTCCTCCATCATACTCGCAGGCAGCTGAGCGATCACATACACTACCAAGCTTCCTTTACCGAGCAATTACTATACTATGTCGTGAGTCACGCCTGAGGCTCTGTGTGTCTCTCAGAATGACGCACAAAAACCCATGATTATTTTTTTTGAGGCCAACGAGAAGGTGCTCCTTACAAGGCTGCCTACCGTAGTGAACATTTAAAAACGCTTTTTTCCTGGCCGCTGGTTTGTAGAAGTCTCTTCTTCGCTATCTCTCGATACATTTCAGGAAATATGATTTCACCATCGAGAGCTTCTCCAGCTCTCCATTATACCTGCGCCTTCGTAGCGGCTGTGTTGACTCTTATGTTTTTTCTTGTTCGCCTCGGCCAAGCAAAGCGAAGCAAATGGGACCTTCAGCGGCATCGCCGATTTTCTACCGCCTGCTCCGGGTTCATTGCTCTATCTTATGCAATTGAAGGCATCGTCGCTGCAAAGCAAGGCCGCGTCTACCTCCACCTCCAGGCACACCTTGTCCACATGATAGTTCTGACTTTTGTGTGGTGCGTAATTGTGGCTCGATCAAGCCGAGTCTTGTACGAGATCTGGGGATTGTCTCTCGTAACGATCGCCTTCGAAGCGTCGCTGTTGGTTGTTTTCCCATTCCGCGAACTCGGCCATTTAGCACCAGACTTTCAGCTGGTCTGCCAGGTGGTCCGGAGCTTGGTGTTGATGGTACTCCTCGTTGAAACAAGCTATTTATGGCTCGATGGCAGCAAATCATCAAGTGTTGAAGCTCAACCCATTTTGGGTATCGAAAACAGTCAGCCAAGGATCATGCGATGCTCCTATGGCACTGAATCTTTGATTGAAAATCCAGCTTCTGAAAGAGATGGCAACGAAGATATTCAGTCGGATTACTCTGACAGCGACTCCGAAGACGATGATGGGATGAAGGCCTTCCGCGCTAAACGGCTGCAGGAAAGGGGAAGCTGGTGGGCCTATTTGAAGGATTTCAAAATCTTATTGCCCTTTTTGATACCTCGAAAAGATCGGAAAGTTCAATTCTGCTACGTTGTTAGTGTGCTCTGTCTGACGGCCGACCGAGCTTTAAATGTCCTCATACCTCTTCAGCTTGGAATCGTGGCTGACGAACTGTCCGAAGGAGAAACGCCATATCGATCGCTGGCTCTGTGGTTGTTGCTTACCCTACTAGGCAACGAATCCGGCCTAGGTCTCATCAAAGAGCTCGCTACAATCCCTATCAAGCAGTTTTCTTATCGACAAATCGCGAATGCAGCTTTTGGACACGTCATGAGTCTGGGCATGGATTTCCATTCCGAGAGAGACTCTGCCGAAGTCATGAAAGCCGTTGAGCAAGGCGAGTCATTGACCACCGTGCTAGAAACAGCCGTTACGGAGATTGCACCAACAATAGTGGACCTTTTCATTGCGGTTATTCTTCTCTATTCAAAGTTCAACGCATACGTTTCGCTCGCAATGGTGGTCGCTTCTGTAGTCTACTTGTCTCTGGAGGTCAAAACGTCGAGCTGGAATACTAGCAACCGTCGACGGCTTACCAAGGCGCAACGAGACGAAGCAAAAATCATGCATCAAGCAGTACAAGGCTGGCAAACGGTCTACTACTTCAACATGTTCTCCTATGAAAGAGGTCGCTTCGGTAAAGCGGTCGAGAGGCAACTCCAGACAGACCGAGCCTGGAGTAAACGACGCGCATACATAGACGCCATCCTCGAACTGTTCGTTCCCGTGACCTTCGCTTGCCTCTCATGTTTAGTTTTTCTAGAGGTTTCTCGCGGCCACGCATCTACTGGCGACTTTGTCTTCCTCATCCAGTACTGGGACAAGCTTGTCTGGCCCCTAACATATCTTTCTAAGCAGTATCGCTGGCTTCTATCGGACCTAATTGATGCAGAGCGCCTTCTCGACCTGCTTCAGACCAAGCCAACCATCGTCGATCAGGACACAGCAAGGGATTTGTGGACGGTTGAAGGCCGTGTGGAATTTGAGCATGTCTACTTCTCCTATGATTCCCGCAAAACTATAATAGAAGATGTTGACTTCCATGCTTCAACCGGAGAGACCATCGCTCTTGTCGGTGAGACAGGAGCTGGTAAGTCGACCATGATTAAACTACTTCTCCGCTTCTACGACGTCACCGCTGGACGAATCAAGATTGACGGTCATGACATCCGTGACATAACCTTGAGCTCTCTCCACGACGCTCTCGGCATTGTCCCCCAGGATCCACTCCTATTCAATGCTTCGATTATGGAGAATCTCCGCTACGCCCGACATTCAGCAACCGATGCCGAGATCGAAGCCGCATGTCAGCAGGCCGCCATCCACAACAAGATTATCACTTTCCCTGACGGATACAACACCGCTGTAGGAGAGAACGGCGTCAAGCTCTCCGGCGGCGAGATCCAACGGCTAGCGATCGCACGGGTGTTTCTGAAGGACCCACCGATTCTGATTCTTGACGAAGCTACAAGCGCAGTTGATACTGCAACTGAGTCGGAGATCCAGAGCGTCTTGATCCGCCTGAGAAAGACACGGACCACCTTCGTCATTGCGCACCGGCTTTCAACGATTGTCAATGCGGATCGAGTACTGGTTATGCATAATGGGAGGATTGTTGAGAGTGGGACACATCAGGACCTTCTACGACTGGGTGGCAGGTATAAAGATTTGTGGACGAAACAGATTGAGGGCGTGGTGGAAGAAAAGCCGTCTGATACTTCATAGAAGAATTTGCAAAGATTTGAGAAGCGCAATAACTACCTACAGAAGCGTGCTGTTAACTTTCGAAAGCTCTATGTGGCGCCAGAAGGATTGTCACGTGCTGATTCAGTGGCTGGCCATGCTGCAAAATACTAGACAGTTGTCAGTTAGCCAGTAGGATATGATAGACAAGCGTACCTTCATCCTTCGCGGTGCTAAAAGCACGACACTGTAGAAGTGCGCGTCCAGTTTCTTGTCCATTAAAACAAGCCGGTTTCCATGCCCTTCAAATGAAGGAATAATCCACTTAGTCCTCTTACCCCAAGCCACAAAATCAACCAAGCTCGCCCGAGCGTCGTCCTCTAGCCCTACCGACGTTCCGCTCATTCTTCCCCACCAAGGGCGTAGCTTCTTCCACCCATACTGCCTTCCGTCTCCCGCTCCTCGGCTGCCTCGATTTGATCGTAGATAACAGATAATACTGTTCGCCGGGGTGTTTCCGCTCTCCGTAGCCCTAGCGGCTTCTTTCCGCAGCGAAATTTTCCCTACCTAGCCCAATGACTTGTCGCACCCTCACACCCTCTTGGTTAGAGCACCTATCGGCTCACAATGGTTAATGACAGAAGGCATTGTCAACAGCTCACAATTGCCACAGCTAATTCAATAAAGTTTTTCATCATGCTTGCTGCAAAATCTTAGGCTCTCGCCAGGAGCGAAGACTTCTTTGGCCTCCACCTTTCGGCTAGAGCCTGCCCATCGTAGACCTGAAAAGCCTGACAGCCTTGCCAGCGTATGAACCTCAACCGGATTACCAGCAACAGAAACGGTATTTTGCTGCTGGGGACATGACTTTGGGAAAGATTTGCCAATTTGACGCTGAGTCATCGCATGCGTAGTCAGGGATTGCTCCCTCTCACAGGGCAGGACGCCTTGACGCGTGGAGCTCAGCCACGATAGGCCGAACTTTAAAGATGCTCTGTTCCTAGGTATGATCCTTGGGTTAGGACGGAAGCTGTCTGTAGTTGAATGGTTGAAACAGGGAATTATCATGCGGAGATGGCGGCAAGAAACAGGATTCGTGCGTTCAAAGACAAGCAGCTCTACGCAGTCCCATGGTTGACCGCTGTCTGAAGATGCGGGGGCCTTCCTGAACAGTGAGATGCTCCCCGGGTTTCCACCTCAACAGCAGGTGGATCAGGAGATCATCGACGGAAAAGTCAAGTATTCAGCTAGATTTGTCATTAGGGCTTGTTAGAGTCCGAGATGTATGTTTCATAGCCTTTGGCAATAAGCTGCATATGGCTCTTCAAAGCCTCGTGTGTTGATTCACACCATGTTTCAGGTCAGGGGTGCTTTGGGCTGCATCATCACAATGTCGTACAACGACAAGTGGTTGAATGGGGCTAAAGGTTTCGTCTAGCCGCTAGAGCCCTCCGATGAAGAAAGACAGAATAGAAGAATCGTCTTTTTCAGGGTAGATGCTGACATTACAGAAGACACTACCTCATCATATGGTACTGGAAACTCTCAAAACTGACTTAGCAACTGATACTTAGTTCATTAAGCCAACACCTTCTAGAGCTAAGCCGACTTGTCTTGTTCCCACCATCTGATCTCAATCCATCAACAGTTCAGAACTCAGCAGTCCGAAAACCAATTATTCTTGCTATTCATTAAGACGAGCTCTTACAGCTGATCAAATTCTGCGCCTGATACAGCGGACGGACATCAGAACAACAATGCAAGATGTGGTGGAAGATGTTGATCCCTGATCAAGCAACTCCACACGATAAGCCAAAGGCGTTGTGGCTTCTTTGCCGTCTCTGTTGCAAGATACTACGTACATTTCGTCTTCACGTCGTCTATCAGACGATCAAAGGAGAAGCATCGGAAGAAAAAGCCAAGGTTGCGATTTCTAAGGATCGGTGGCGAGCTGGAGCTAGTGCTCTTCTTCATGCAATACCTCTAGCAGCCGTTATGGCATTGATCTTCTTTAATGTTCGTCCGACTTATATCACAGAAACAATGACGACAACAACCAGGACAGCCATACAATTTGCGGCGAAAGTCTTGGAAATAACGATACAGGCATCTTTGGCTGCAGCATTCCTCCAGTACATAAGAGACCAAGCTCTCGGATTAAACCCGCTTCCTTTTGGTAGCCTTTTCTCACCTTACCGAGTTACGAACATCTCGTATTTGTGGTCTTTAGAGCTTTGGGGACTGGTGACAGCAGCTTCAGGGCTTCGTGGCGTCATACTAATTATTTCGATTCCAACGGTGATTGTACTTTTCACGCTAATCGGTCCATCATGTGCTATCCTTTTGATCCCTCGCCCGATCAATTATCCGGCTAATCCATTTTTGGTATTGTTGGACGAGAGAGAAGCTGGAAATCCTAGCAGTATAGAGCTCCAGAATGGAACTCTCGCGTGAGTAACCTTCAATGTTTACCTTCATCTAGTTGACAGGCTATAGTAACGAAGCTATTCTTCAAGATACAATCCCACAAATTGCGTATGGAGTCGAAAGTGCGCTAGGCATAGATTTTCCTATATCCAACGACCTTGGAGCCCGCGTGATGAGAAATTGGTATTCATACCCTATGAACGGACGTAACCTCTCGGAGGAAAGCTTCAACTATACGTCGACTTTACCAACTCATTCAGTTCATTTAGCCTTACTTCCTTATCCCGGGGACAGTAGGATAACTACCGAACGTACACGATCTTTCCAACCCTACATAGAGCAAAGCTGTGTGGATACTGTGGTAAACATGGACCAGACCCTGGAAGGACAGTACGTATCGTTCGGGTCTAATCATTCAGATATCAACAGCCTGATCCCCTTATCGAACATCTTTGCAAACACAACGGAAACATTGTTAGGATCGGAGTCGGAGTTAGGTTTCAAGACCCTCACACTGTCATCTCCAAATAAAACAATGATGTCATGGTCTGAAGCAGATAAGACTCGGTCAGAATACTCGCTCTTGACGACGTATATGAGCAAAAATGAGTCCCCTCGAGTGTTGACTGCCTGTACAATCCGCGCAATGTGGACTAAAGCTTCGGTGAATCTCACATTTGAGCTCATACCGAACCAGATTGAATCAATTCCGGAAAATGGAAGGTGGCTCGAAGGCGCAAGTCAAGCTATCCCAATCAGTCCCGACTGGGCCAAAAGACTTATGGAGCTGTTCTTCGATGCTGCCGAGAATATTTCTACCATCTACTATGTAAATCCTTTACCTGCCTACACAACGGCTATTATAGCTCTTGCCTTAGCTGAAGCTGGGGCCTGGCCGGACATATCTATCTTGGACATGTCCATCAGCGTATTTAACAAGACCTTTGATACGCCAAGACAGGATTCTTCATTGTCTGACATACAATACGATGCCGTCTTGGAACTTTTAAAAACTACCAAATACCGACATCAGTATGAGGATATTTGTGTGTTCAGTCTTGGGAATTGGACAGATCCTACGCAGCTCATACGTTATCCTATCAAGACGTATATCAATGGCTACGGGTATGATAGCTCGACCATCCCAGTGAAACTTTCAATACTTGTTTTAGGGGTATATGGTCTGATCGCTACGATGTTCATATTCTATAGTATAATATCCGGACGATCAGCGAGTAGCTGGCACTCCATCGGCGAAGTCGTTCTTCTCGCGCTCAACTCAAGACGGCCCGATCATCTTCGCAATGTCAGCGTTGGCGTTGGGAGCCCATCGACCTACCGGGAACCAGTCAACATTCGGGTGAACAAGGACAGCTCGGCGGAAATTGTCTTCCAGAACGATCTGGGTCTGAAGGAATCCGACTACAGCGTTGTGGAGCCTAATGTTCATTACTGACTAGAAACCTTCGTATCATTCAGCCTCCTGACCCGGTTGCATCTTCTTACCTCACTCTCCCCATCTCCGGCCACACCCCAGCCGCTTCCCAAAACGCCCCGGAATCCAATACCCTACCCAACTCCTCCGGGCCCCTCGGCAAAGCCCTAGCCCCGGCCTCCCTCACCACCTCACCCACCCATTTTGCATACGGGAACGCTTCCGCTTTCTCCCTGCCTTCCTTCTCCTCAATCCGCTTCTGCACCTCAGGGCCCCAACTCCCGATCAAATCCCACCAATCATACACCCTAAGATCCGTCAACAACCACCTCTTCCCCCTCCCCACATCACCAAACCGCCGATGCACCGCCACAATCCCCCTCGCAACATCCACGCCATGGATCAGATGCAGCGCCTTCTTCCCGCGCACCTCGTCCTTCGTCTTCGCCACACGCTGAACCCAATTTCTCGGGTCCCGCCCGCCGCCGTACAGCCCCGCCAGATTAAGCACACAAGTCGATTCGCCTTCGAGGGCGAGAAACTCCCGCTCGGCGACGGCGCGAGGGTCGGTCTCGGACGTCGGGGAGGCGTGCGTGTTCCAGTGCGGGTCGGTGAAGATGTGCGTACTGCCGAGCTGGATCCACTGGAAGGACTCCGCTTTTCGGTCCTGACTAGCTGATGCGGGAGGGGTGTGCGTCTTGCTGTACAGCGAGGTGACGAGCTTCGAAGGCCCATTCCCATTAAGCGGAAAAGTAATCAAGATGGTCTGGGCGGAGGGAAGAACTTCAAACGGGCCCGTCAAGTCGGAGTCCGGGTCGAATTTGAACGGAATGGTTCCGTCGCGGCCGTTTGTGGTCGTGGCGGCGTAGGTGATGTGCGAGGATTCCAGGAGCGGGATGAGGAATTGGCTGGTCCAGCCGGCGCCGAGGATGAGGAGGTCGACCGCTGCGGGCTGGTGCTGGGGCGAATAGGCGTGGCGGAGGACCATTTTGTGTTGATTGGAATGGGCGGTGGTTGTTGAGAGATTGAAGGAGGGTTTTAGATTCTAGATGTCGCGAACCGGGGTCCTTCAACAGGATATGAAGTTCTGTGTTAGCACAGCTAGTGTTCGGACTGTTCTACAAGGTGCAAGGGATTTGGGGACCTGTATACCTCGTCTTTTAATCGATGCAGATTTTATTCCAACAATTACTTCATGAACAAGGTCTTTGCGGGAGCTGTTCAGAACGGCAAGCACGTAATAATTGTATGCTTCGAGCGCGTTCAATTACGTGATCGATCAGCTAAATGGCCCGGGCCGAGACCGGTCCGATGTCTCCGCAACTATCCGGACCTCTCCCGCGGGAGAGGTCCGGATAGTTGCGGCGCCGAAAGGCGCCCGTGGCGCCGCACAAAAACAATCGGGAATCCAACCAATCTAAGGCACTCAAAGCGATAGAGAGCCATCAACCACCCATTGTCTTCTTCAGTGCTTCTAGCTGCTCCAAGACCGCGCGGCGACTCGTCCCACCAGTGGCGTCCTTCAGCTCCACAGAGCGCTCGTAATCGAACACGCTTAGCACGTTGTCGCCGAACCTCTTGTCGACACCTTGAAACTGCGCGATGGTGAGTTCATCCATGCCTTTGTTTTCGTCTTCGGCGAGTGCGACCATTTTGCCTGCTAGGTGGTGTGTCTCGCGGAACGGTACGCCTGCGCTGATGTTAGTAGGGGAAGTCATGAAGGATCTAATATGTAGCATAACTTACCTTTCCTGACTAGATACTCAGCGAGATCCGTCGCTAGCATGTCCGGGCTCAGCGCCGCCTTCATCTTGTCCGGGAAGACCGTCGCCGTGGCCAGCGACCTCGCCGCAATCTGCAGACTGTCCTTTATGGTCTTAACAGTATCTAGCATCGGCTGCCAGCTTTCCTGCAGGTCCTTGTTGTACGTAGACGGGATGCCCTTAACGCTCATCATCAGGCCAGCCATTGCACCAAATATCCTCCCGGACTTGCCACGCAGGAGCTCGAGGGAGTCGCTGTTCTTCTTCTGTGGCATGAGGGAGCTACCAGTCGTATATGCGTCGGCTAATTTAACGTAGCCAAACTCTAAGGAAGTGTAGATGATCAAGTCCTCTGACCAGCGCGAGAGGTGACTGCTGATGGTAGATGCGCACTGGAGAAACTCGACGACGAAGTCTCGGTCGCCAACTGCGGACATGCTGTTCATGATGAGACCGTCAAACCTGAGCTCTTTCGCCATCTGCATTCTGTCGATGCCAAAGGCATTGCCAGCAACGGCGCCGCAGCCGAGGGGAAGTTTGTTGATGTTCTTCTTCGTAAATCGCAGGCGCTCGAGGTCGGATTGAAAGGCGGTGGCGTAGCTAAGAAGCCAGTGGCTCCATCGGATCGGCTGTGCCCTTTGAAGATGCGTGTATGCTGGCATGATGTAGTCAATATCCTGCTCTGCACGTTGAGCGATGACCTTGAGCAGATCGACAAGATACTGGTCGACTAGGTTCAGCTCATCACGGAGCCACATGCGCATGTCGGTCACTACTTGGTCGTTGCGGCTACGGCCTGTGTGTAGCTTTCCCGCTATCTTCGTTCCGATAATTTCGCCAAGGCGACGTTCGTTTGCGGTATGGATATCTTGTTGCATTTAGTATAGTGTCTTCAGAAATAGAATCCGGTAACAAAAGAGCTCACGCGGTATCGCCGCCTCTTAGCTTAGTATCTAGACGCCACAAGAGTAGCATTGAGACCAGATGCAAACCAATGGAAACGCAACAGGCATAGAAGTCGAAAGTGTCTACCTTCATCTCCGGGCGCTGGCTGGAATCTGCCCTCTTCCCACTCCTTGAGAACTTCCCCGAGTCCCTCTTCAATCCTTCCAAATTCCTCCTTCGTGAGAATGCCGGTGTTAACATTGGCCCTGGCGTAGGCTATTGAGCCTTTGATGTCTTGTGCGTACAATACGCGATCGAATGACAAGCTCTCGTTGTATTGGTCCATCAGAGGATCCATTTCTCCGGTGAACCTGCCGCCCCATAACCGGACTGGATTTTCATTTTTGGTTGGCTGAGCCATTTTGACGGTCTTGAGAAGTCTATAACTATCTGGTCTGTTCGGACTCAACCACGAAATCTAGTATGATGTCGTATAGATATAAGGTTGGGTAGAAAAGTTTGCTGGAGGAATCAGGAAAAATTTGCCATGCCGCGTGCGGTCCAGATCAAGGTGGGACCCTGCAAATTCACAACGGTCGACAGAACTACAATGTCTCTCTAAGAAGATCAAGTTCAACGAAATAGAGATTTGTATTAAAGCACCTTTGAATGCGTGACACTAGCATTGGCGATTATCCGCACTGTGTTTGGGAACAAATGTAGCTACTGGTACCTGAACTTCGATAAAAAAAAATTCTCCATTCTTGGCGCCAGCCCACTGCGCAGGTTTAGTGATACAAATTCGAATGGAAAGACTCCTTTATGATATATTTTTCTCTGTCGTGATCCTGTTTGACTTCAATGAGATTTTGCTGACGTCTGATTGAGATAACATCTTAGATCTCCAGCACCGGTGACGAGAGAGCGCCGAGCGTCACCAATCCACATGTCATTCTACATCGACCTCATTTCCACTGTAAGATGTAGGTGTACAGCTTGCCAGCTCCAACCGAACTTATGTAGAACTCAAATCAATTCTAAGCTATCGAAATTAGACTCCCACGCTGTCAATTCCAGCATCTCCGAGTGGGCCTATCGTTCTTCTTTCCAAATCTCAAAACGAATCATCTTCCCGGAGTCCGTCCTCGCCTATCTCCCGTAGATCTTTCATGTACAAGTGTCTCTAGCTCTCACTTCGTCAGGCCTGAATTATAGGAGTTGGTTCATACGCACACTTTCACTTAGGCGTAAATGCGTCTTTGTGGTCAGTTCATCGATGTACTCTGACAACTTCGACAAGGACACTGCCAAGATGCCTCCGAGTCATCGCTCCCGCTTTCACTTATAGCACTATCCCCGCTGTCGCTTGAAGCACTATCTTCATCATGGATATATCCACATCTAAGAGCCTCCTCAAGCGTAGGTCTTTCAGAGAGGTCCTGTGCCATGAAGTGGCGATCATCGTCCTCCGTCCATATGCGGTGCTTCCGTAGAAGATCAGCAGCGGCGTAATGGCCCTCTCTTTCAGTAAACTTTATTGCCCGGTAGTATTGGGGACTCCCGGCTCCATCAGTCTCAACTCCCCAATTGAGAAGCGTTTGAAGAACTTCAATCCTCCCGTGTTCCGCAGCTCCCTCTAAAGCTGTCCGGCCATGATACGGCGCTGCTGGAGCATTGCAGTCCGCGTCCAGCTCCAGCAGTTTCCGAGCAATCCCGAGATAACCTTTGATCGAAGCAACTTGTAATGCAGTTGCTCCACGATGAAGAGCCGCCGGTGCGTTAATGTCGGCTTTTTTGCAATACAGAAACTCGATCATTCCCAAATCACCCTTCTCAACGGCTGCTTGAAGTGGTGTTCGTGGATTAATGAAGTCCTCGCCATAACTGTAGCCCACTGCACAAGGTCCGCAAATTGGTTTAGCATTGACATCTGCACCAGCCTCCACAACATGACGCACAATGTCCACCCCTCCTGCCTCGATGGCAGTCATAAGCACTGTAGTGTGTCCACTTGCCTTACCAAATCGCGGGATAATTGTTTTCCCCGGTTTATTCAAGTTCGCTCCGGCTTTTATGTAAAAGTCCATTAATTCCGCACATTCGACTGACGTCAAGATATCTTCCGAGCCAGTATTGTCGCTTGATTCTAAACGCGTCTCTTGGAGAAAAAAGATCATGTCGCGTGATGTTGGAGTGTAGCCTATGTCGAAAAGGTACTCCAGGAGGTCCATATTTCCTGTTAAACCCGCAATCGCCAATGGCGTTATACTGAGCACCTCCTCCATCTCCTTCTCCATATCATCAGCAGACCACCAACATCCTCTTTCGGCCCATAATTCCAGGGACTCACTAGGTGAAAGCCTTGAACGGCAAAATAATGCCATTGACGGCTTTAGACCGTGTGCATGGAACAAAGCCAGAATCTCCAAATCTTCGGTCCATATTGCAATCCCAAGTGCAGTCCCTTCCATTAGATCATACTTTGCTGGTCCGGTGGTCCGTCGATTTAGTATTATCTGCACAAGTGTGGTGTCCTTAGTCTTCGCCGCTATCCACACTGCTGCACAAAGTGCCCAAGGATCGTACTCAAACCGGCCTGAATTGAGGATACGAAGAACAAGGCCAAACTGAAGAGAGCGTATCGCAGCTCCTAGGATGGAATCTTTTCTCTCTGTTTCTGTGTCGAAATACGCGCCCCTCTCGAACATGTAGGGAAGAATCGAGGGGAGCTGTCTTGCGGCAAGAACAAGTTCCCCACCTATAATTACCGCACCATGGTTCAGAAGAACTTGCGAAGCCATGAGATCAGAATTCCCTATCGCATGGAACAGAGGACTCTTTCCACCTGGCCCTGTAACATTAGCGCTGATCCCATGCTTCAGCAGAAGCTCAACGACCTCTGTTACCCCCTCAACCGAAGCTAGCCCAAGGCTATTGCTTGCGAGATTAATATTCGCTCCTGCCGATAGCAAAACTTGGCATATATCAACTCGCCTAGTTTTAACGGCCTCGTAAAGAGCTGGCTTGTGAGTCAGGCTCATAGTGTTAGGAGAGGCTCCCTGATCCAATAGGGCGCGTATACGGGACACGTCGTTGAACCGTATTGCAATGATCAAGGCGTTCTCGTGCTCTTCAGGACTTGCTTGAATCTTTCGGATGTAGCTCACCCGCGGCTCTAGAAGGAGTCTCACAGTCTCTGGCACAAGATACCTCCGTGAGTAGTCCTCTATCCGTTTCTTTTCCCATGGTGGTATCTCAGCGTACCACGAAAGAACCGTTTCCAGAAGTTCTAGGTCGTCAGAAGGGAAGAACTCGGTGTTGGAACCAATTTGAAGCGGGAACTCTGAATTACAGTATGCGCGGACGCTCGCAAATAATATTGGCCACCCCCATTTTACCATTGAGTTTCGATTCGCTCCAGATGCCAGCAGCAATTTACAACACCTCCATCTTTGTTGCCATAATGCTATATGGAGAGGTGAAGCTGTTCCTTTTCTCTCGTAATCCTCAAAATGAAAATCCGGGTCTCGAAAAGTAATGTACTTCAGCTGTACAGACTGGTTTGGATCGATGAAATTACTGGTGTTTAGAGCAAAGCTCAGCATATCTACATCGCCCAATCGGACGGCAGCCCCAAAGATTTGCTCGCAGACTGCTCGCGCTGATGCCAATTCAGATTGAAAAAGTTCCTCCAATAATGGCTTTGTGGTGTACAATACCTTGACGAAGGACAACAATTTTTCATCGGAATCTCGTGGACTCCATGCTTCCGAAATTTCATCCGTGGAAGCGTGATTGTTAGATAGGATAAAAAGCATCGCCTCTAGAGACTGGAGAATGTGTCCGCCGGCTTCAGCGCGGGAGAACATCTCTACTCTACACAGATGCTCTCCTATAAATTCCTCGGGCATGAATTTGGACAATTGTAGAGACGCCCGACTAATCATCTGCAGGCTTGTAGACGCTTTGGAGTTGTCACCAAGAGATACGGAATTACGAGTGATCGCAAAATATTGTTCCACAGGTTCTAAGAATGCCGGAATATTGTAGTTGCAGGGGGCGTAAGAGTTCAAGACTAGGACCACATGAGCGCAAGCAGAGGGTAGCCTGTGACTGCCCCGAAACCGTACCTTGTCGCCAGTTTCGCAAGAAAGAGAACCAGGGTAGATTACTCTCCCATTCAAACTCCATTCTCATGGGTGGCGGAGTTGCAAAGCGAATTGTAATGTCCGTTGGGGTCGTAGGACTCAGCTCTTCAAAATCAGCACAAGCCACATTAGCAAAAGGGAGACGGTCGCATTCTTCACGATAACGACTTACGGATCTCACTAGTTGGGCGGCCAACGTGTAACTTCGGCAAAGTTCGATTTCTGCCTGTGCCCTTGCGCACTTTTGCACGCGGTATGCGAGCTCCAGAACAAACCACTTCTGTCTCCTTCCCGCCGAGACGTCTCTTCCGGACATTGTGGTCTACGTATCTCCAATTCTCTCCTTCATCTCCTTCATAACCTCCGCTAGCGATAAGTCTTGTACGAGATAGAGTTTGCGTATTTCGAGCTCGTAGAGCGCCCAACGATTGTCCATGATCTATCTAGGAGACGCAGTCTTTGTGGCGAGAAAGCCTGATTTTTTTCGAGTCAGGAGGGAACGGCTTGGATTTAAAGGAGCCAGGAAGTCCAGGATCTGGGTCTCTGCAGCCTGTTGAAATGCTAAACACATTCCCGGCAATCTTCGTACTATCGCCTTGATTTTAATATCGCTCGATCGCCGGACGAATGATACAATCTCAAAGGCAACATCGAAGTTCTCCACCCACATTGCCACTCCCGCAATAGTTCGAACCAATGTACTGTAAGGCGTAGTTCGTAATATTTTAAGAGCCGTCCACCGCGTGAAGGATGCCAAGCACGTAAGGAAATGCACGCCCTCATTGGTCCTGGCCAGAACCTGATACCGCTAAAACTGGAGGTTTCGCGAGACCGCTTTGATTGGCCGTTGCCAAAATCTGCCACGGGTCCAAGCTCCCCATATCCATGTCAAAGGACAAGTCTTACGATCTGCATAAAACGGTCTAGCTCTACTGAACAAACATCGTCATGACTATCAACGACCATGCAGCTACCTTGGACGATGCACTTCTTTCAGATTGAAGCGACGGTGCGGTGGATGACGATCGGCGGAGCTAGACGGGCCAAGATCCTCTCCACAAACCACTTGCTCGCCGAAGCCGCCATTATCGGTTTAGCGGCCACGAACGGCTAATCCGCGGCGGAAACGTCGACGTAGGACCCTCCAATCAAAGCTTTTTGCATCCAACCAAGAACGCTGGCCGCCATACTCACTACGTGCCGTCATTTGAGACGCACGAAGATGTGATGACTGACAAGGCGAATGCCAGAATTGTGCATGATCTAGCAGCAAAATATTGCTGAATCATGGTAGAAATACGGCACAGCACTGCTATCAAAAGCAAATGTTGCATTGGTCCGCTTTGTGGAGAATACGGAACGCATCCTCGGAACCCATGGTTCGAGTACTGCACACTGGAACAAGCCGAACGGCATCCATCTTTGGCATTAGGTGTTTTGAACGCCGTAACAATGGTTGCGTGCTCACGATGTGTACCTCGCTACGGATCCGAGCCCTTTCTTGCCTTGCATTTGTAAAAGATGCTTACCTTACTTGTAAACCCTACGATTGAAATCGTGATCTTGCTCTACACAGTCTCAGTAACAAGGGCAATTGCATAAAAGCGAGGGCCATGGACTAAGACCCATATCCGGTGCGTCTTGCTCGGTTACTGTCCTATGTTTGATACAGCACAGTACCAAGTCTTCCATGAACTCTTATGAGATTTTCTCGAGGTCAATTTTTGTTCTCGTCGTGGACTGTGGCCGCAAACTGATCAGAGGCGATGTTTCATCAAGAAAGGTCTGAACAGCTGACACGAGCATCTACACCCGCGATTCTTCAACAGAATTACATCGATATCTTCGGATGCGAGCCCAAATCGTCCATAGTCAGTGCATTGATGAATCAGGTAGTTCCCTCGACTTTCTAACGCATTGTCATTGGCTTTGGCCAAAACCTGACCCACCGACAGGCGCCATCCTATGTCGTGGGGATGAGGCAGCCCACCTCCACGAGATTCCCAACAGGGGGTGGGAATTCATTGTACCTAGCTTGCAGAGGATGTTACCTAGAATGACTTGCCGGCTGTGGGACGGATCGGAGGTCACCAGCGTGGCTGCGATTTTTCGGTGATGGCGTCCTCGATAAGCGCGGACACCAGTTTGGGCCTTGCAGAATTTTGCCACCTCGTGGTTGGCGAGAGCCAAAATCTGTCCCGGCGGCGTTGGCGGGGATATCTTATTGTGGGGTACTTCTGATGGCACACCTTGACACAAGGGCCCCCTGCCCTACTTGTAGCAGTTAGTCTTAAAATTGATACGACTCATGCTCTGGCCCTCCTCTACACCGTTCCATTACCTCACGCCACCCCGTTCATAGGCCAATGCCCGAATCTGGAGAGACTCAAGTCCCTTCAGGTAACACAGACAACCGTCAGGCAAATATGCAGCCTTCCTGTGACCGGGCGCAATCCCGGATCAGCTGGAAAGCGATCAGATTCTTTTGAACCAACCACAATCTACCGCTGTCAGACGGAACGCTTTTATGAATCGTGATAACGTCTTCTCTTACTTTTCGACCCATGAAGCAGGCGTTCCAAAGCAACCTTGTGATTCGTACGCTCCATTCCTCATCCCCGAAATTGGCCATGCAAAGGCGTCAATCATGCAGAGCAAGCATGCTCAGACACTGATATGGAGGTTACGTGTCAGTCTGTTGCTGAGGGCGATTGTCTATATAATTTCCTTGTGCTCCTTTTCTCAAGTGAGATTCCACCCTTGAGTCCTAGAGTTGAGTCTAAGTTTTCAGCTTCCTTTTTCCTAGCCTTCTAGTTTGCTTATGCTCACATTAGCCCTTCCGTTCGTATTTTGATATCGAAGCAGCTACTCCCTGCGTTTGAAGAGGCCTTGTCAAGCAGCTTCCTTTGTCTAGGAGCTCTGCAACCTTTCATCTTCTACGACCTGCCGTTCATGATGGCGCCCACAGACCAGCAAGACAACAGAGCCCATGCCAACCAAGAAGGTATCCCCAATGATACACGCCGGACCGAGTCATCCCAACTCGAGCACCAGCTTGTCACACTCTACCGTCCATACGCTCATTCAGACCGGAAGAGTGACATCGCCGCAACTGGAACCTCTGGCTCCCAAGCTACCTTGTCGGCTCCTGTTCGATCTGCAGCCATATGGCCTCCAGCCCCATCTGCATTCGCAACCCACCACAATCCACAGATGCAGAGGTGGCTCGAGCAGGGAATAGTCGACGAGCCATATCATGCCCTCGCGGCTGTCGGGGCTAGTATACCTGCCGAACCCGCTAGCCATGCTCCTTCCAGCGATGCTCCCGCCAACCAAGGCAGCGGGGGCTCTCATGAACACAAATAGATTGAGTTGAGGGGAGGAGGGGCCTTCAGCATGAATACTTGTGAGTGGTCGTGGCTAGTATCTGAGGACAACGTACATCGTCGGTCATTTCATATTGCTGGAACCATCTCGATAGAGAGTCCGGTCAGCGGTCTCTTGAGGAGCCAAACGTGTTAGGAGTATCTCTGGACTCTCTTTTGAATATGCTCGAATAGAAGACTTTCTTGATCCTCGACAAGTCATCTCTTCTGTCCAAGTCTTCGGCTTTAGAATAAGATGCCTCATGATTGACAATTGTTGTGAGGAACTTTAGGTCGTGCTATCTTCCATTGGCAAATAGCCTCCGCAGGTCCTATCTTAGATGCCTTTTAACGAACGGAATGTCGCCCTAGCAGTCCTCGATGGCGCGTTCGAAATTGTGCTATTCGGCTATTCGGTGTGCAGTGTAGGATCTTCAGTCCAGATCTTCCATGCGGGCAAACCAGTGACCGGGAAGCTTGGGCCGTTGGGAGAGGCTGGCGGTCGCTTCGAAGGTTCACGGGATCCCCCACATATTGACGGTCTAGCCACTAATAGATAAAGTCATCAACATCCACCAGGGCCGGGAGGCCTTCCAATCCCGAGCTGACGAAGGGGTGGATGTCGAGGCGCGACTTTACTGTTTCAAGACCCCAACGGCTCCAATTGAGGGGCAAGTCTCGCGCCGGCCGAGGTACCGCGGACGGCGGCTCGGAGTAGGAGGATGCACGTCGGCGGGCATTCAGAACACGCGCGACGAGGCGCCCCATTTCGACGCATGTACACGAAATGGCGGCGCAAGTTAGCCTTGGCAGTCTCTGCCCTCCTTTTCGTCTTATTCGCATGACCGCCACTCCGCTCCTCCGTCCGTTGTGATCAACACAGGGATTAGCCTCCGAATGGATGGATCAACCCCCAGACAACGATACCCAAAACACTCAGCAATTCCTAATATGACTAGAGCCACCATTTCGCCAGCCACACTCGTCACTCGCACCCTAAGGAAACGATATCTTGCCCATGCAAACGCCATCGCCACCTTCCCCATCCCCGTTTTCCGCGGCCCTGACAGACAACATCGTTGAAAATTGAGCTTTGAGGAATCTAAAACTATAACGCCAATGTTACTGTGCTGCCCTGATCAACATGGTAGATCTCTGTGATCTCTCATCACCCTCGTGACATGCGTGCGCTGATTCAATGTCACTCCATTCACCGCAAGCCTTCCTGCTTTTGTCCTCCCGCTGGTCTCTTCCTCCCACTCTTGACGACCACGGCCCAGCTGTAACCATGCTAGCATCATCCATTTACATGGACCTAACTTTTGCGAGGCAACTTTACCTACAAGCTCCGAGGTAGCCTGTCTCGGTATTCCATGAAATCGCCGGTTCTTACATACGAATAATTTCCCCCGTAGTGGTCGCCATTACTTATCCCCACTTTGCTTCTCTCGTACTTTTTAGTATCCTCTTTCGTCAATTTCGCTTGCCTAAATTTTACTGCCTCAACTCCTTACATCGATCCAAGTCACTGTAAACTGCACATGTTCTCGCATGGTTTCTGCGTACCGTTTTAGCTATCATGGCTGTGAGGGCCAGCTGCCCACGCCGGTGTAACACAGCAGATCAGCCTCAGTAGCCTTGTTCAAGGATCATCGTTAATTCATGCAAGAGCATTCATCAGATGCCCTTTTGTCGACGCGTCCCGAGCTCAGATGGAATCTGCACGTAAAAATCCCGGGCCAGCAAAGGGGGACGAGCAAGGCTTGGGGAAGTTCTGGGGCCAGATCTCCCGTCATCCATGGACGCAGACAAGCTAGAATCAGCGTAGCTTGGCTCAAAGTCAAGGGAGCCACAAGCCTCGCTGGCGCTAATCGTCACTTGTGTGACAAGATTCGGCTTCTCAGCCTTATTTCTACGGTAGGTCTCATCTTTTGGTCCGAGTTTTGACGAACAGGGAATAGCGGGCAGCATCCACAGTCCTGGTATAATAGCATAGTCTAATTCGGTTTATGAGGTGACATCTTTCTCGGCCCAGCTCAGTGCGATTAGTCTAGCGTTTTCGGGTTGCCTGCCGAACATCCAAGTTGGCCCTTCACAACCACCACGATCCCTGCCGAATTCGAAAGGTACATCGTTAAACATACGAATTGTACGGAACCAGAGGTACCTTCTTGTCCTATCCCTCCAACAGCCGAAAAGGCCACGCAGGCGTCCAAAGAATGCCAAGCCTGAGATCCCCATCCGCAATCTCCAAATCTTACAGAAAGCTGACTCCGACCTCCGAGTGACAGCAGACCTCATCCTCACCGTCTTGGATCGGCCCGTCTTAAATCGGCCCGTCTCTCACATGCCTGATCAATAGCTTCATATACCCGATCAGCACCCTTCGTTACGCTACTCCCCCTTCTGGGATCAGAATCAAGTTCGCACGTCCTGCATGGATCAGCGTGCGAGGCCTACCTACGACGGGAGTAAAACCTCGAGGACATTATGATCATGCCAAGACTCCGAATTGAGCTTAGCTGGTATCGTGAACATTGGGTATCAGCTTGGGGTTATTTGGGGGAAGGAGGAGGCAAGGATAAAGGCTTTCGGGGTCACACTTGATACCATCGCCTCCGATAGGGTTTATGCACGTCCTGCAATGTTCGGCGGACGCCGCTACGAGTCAGTAGTAAATCCAATGTTCTAGTCAGCTAATTCATTAGGGATAAACCTCATTAATCCGCATTGCAAGTCACATTCGGACAGTCATAAAATCACGAGCCACTTCCCATCCATTGAACTCGCTTGAAGCACGGCACATTTTACGCAGCAATTATCACAGCGCAGCATCACTCGCCGCTCCAGGCCGTCCGGGAGATTCTCACCTTCGTCCGTGTCTAGAACGATGCCCTCAAGAACGAGCCACCGGGCACGAGAGTCTCCTTTTACTAAGCAGACACAGATGCGGCAGGATTCGGTGCCAGACTCCGCGGTCCAATTGAAACCTTTGACAGTCACGATACCGAGGTCCAACTCCTCCGTCTCGTTTTCGTGCTTCGGATGCTCGCAAGGGCTTGTTTTCACTACTCCCCACAGAGCTTCATGAAACTGTCGAGGGGATCCATAGAGTGAATACGTTTTGGTTCCCTCAGGCCAGACTTCCTCGACATCGTACCGGATGGAGAGCCAGAAATCCCTTGATCTACTGGTGTACTGTTCCGTTCGTCTGAGGACCTTAGTAAAACAACGGGGGACGTAGGTTCCGGATTCCTCGATCTTCCATGGATAAGGAGCCGGTCCCTTGGGTGGGGCCGGAGGACGGATGCGAGGCGCGTCCGAAATCTGATATCGACGTTCCTGGGTGCGAATGTTTGTGGGGACCCTTCGCTTGACAATGAGAGACTCGCATTCCACAGAGCCGGGGTCGTTATCGCCTAGGTTGCCATGGTAAAGACTCCAACCTCGCTCCGAAATCAGAAAGAGTCTTATGCCACTGGCCACAGACACTTTCCCATAGTTCTGTCCGATGAGCATGTGAATGATTTGAGAGAACCAAAAATTTGATCCCATATCAATCGGGCTTTTTCCGTCCCATGTCATGATTCCGGGGCAAAATGCCCACTCTGGGTCATATATTAGAGGTAATTGGGCGCAGTTTCGAACTTCGGCAACTTGTGCGAATGCCAGTATCCAGGAGGCAACATGCTTTATGTCCGACATAAGGCTACCCACGTTCTTTGGCCAGAAGGGACGGTCAGATTGCATGTTCTCCAGGTACGACCGGACTGTTGGGGGAATCGCCCAGGATCCATCCCGCGTGATTAGTGCTCTGCCGTATCCCTCAACAGCATCCCAGTCAATCTCAATTCCATGGAAGAGGACGTCGCTAGCATCTCTAATTTGCCAGATTTGCTTGTTTTGGCAACACTCAGGTGGCACCGGAGAAGATATCTGGTTCGGAAACGGTACACGTCGTAAAGCTTTTGAGACAGATATTGCAAAAGCCACTGAATATTAGGCAGTCTCCTTGTATATGGGATGACTATCCGTAGTTATCGATCTTCTGTTGTAGAGTCGTCGTAGGAATGTTGTACCATAGCCCTCGAGTCGATGTCTTACCTCGCTGTCTGGCTGCACGACGTCGTTATCGTGCGAGCTGGTGGTAAGAACGACCTCCATATCCCCATCGAGTAGGTATGCAGTTGGCGGAGACATGAGTTCAGCTTCAAAGATCTGCGGCTCCTCCGCCCACTTGATGATAACATGGGGATTCCCTGAGCCCCCAAAATACACGTCGCCATCGGGTGAGTTCTGCACAAGCACGCGTAGACCGAGGATATGATGTGCCCACACAATGAGGGGAATGAGTCCCATCTGGCTTTCCACTACCATGAGTCTGTCTTCAGGGAGACTTTGCACAAGGTACAAATAGTCCATTGCTGCTAACAGGACATTTGGTGAAAGTTGATTCAATGGACTGTGAGGCAGAGCCAACCACCTGTACGACCGGACAAATTTACTATGAACAAGCTGTACGAGCTCGTCCCAAGGATATTGACTCGTCTGTGACTGCACAACATCTAAACACTTCAGGATGCTGTCGTAATCCGGATCCGGCGTTGCATGGGCAACGCCCATCTGGAATCGTTTATTCATAGACTCAACTAATGCCGAAGCCAGCGATGTAATTTCATGCGTCCATCCCAAGAATGAGAGCTGGATAATGGTGGTCATGTAATAGCGGTCCTTGAAAGCTCTGCTGAGTGTAGGACCGGGGCCTGCATCCAAGATGATCTCGCTCCCAGGATGCAGCGGCGTGAAAGACGCGACTTTGACAACATCCTTGAAGTGCGTCTCAAGAGAAGAAACGACTTTACCACGACCAAAAATAGCGGCCAAGTCCTCTTCTACCAAGATGTCCGAGCCAGATCGCCGTAGCTCACGCGCAAGGCTGATCAATGAATCCGCTGTGTATGCGATTGCCGAGTGGACAGGGAGCAGCTTCGTAAGCTCAAGCGAGAGAGAGAACTGGCCCTGGAAGGGCATTGTACGGATATTGCGACAACTAAACTGTTAGTCAACTAGGAGTGTGATATTGGAGACAGGAAGATATGGAGGATGAGAGTATTTGTTGGATGCGCAAGTCGTTGCGCCGCATCTTCCAGCCTAGCCCCGAGAAGTCTCAACGAGCCCGTGCATAGCCCTACCTTATGCATCGCATGAACCATTTTTACTCTATAAGTTCAAATTTTGTATATCAATAAAGATGCATCTAATTAAAGCAGCGGTTGATGATGTAAAATCGTAGATTGTTCGTAATTATAGCGCGACTGCCGGAAAAGATAAGATTAGTCGGGACGGCTCTGCGCGGCACTTATCAGGGACCCACCTGACAGCTATCAGGCTAGATATCAAAAGACCTAGTTGACAGCCTGGCAGGCTGACACTTCTAACTACCATATACATTTTGTGACATTATTACGTACCCAGCCTCTGAAAAATCTTCATACTCCATCTAAGACCTATACTCAGACCCCGGAGTAGTAGCTCTGCCTTTTCCATATTGTTCAAACTTATAACCTGCCGATTTTCTTCTCATTCGGCCACGTCAAGCATATTTCCATTGTGCGCCCTCATTTTGTGCGCTTTCATCAGGATTCACCCTTATAGAAGGTCTTCACGACAGTTTGTGTCCGTTACCCAGATGACTAGATAGTAGCTGTTACAGTTCCCTTATTAAAGCTACTATACCACCTAAAATTAAAGGTGGTATCGCCACCCAACGTTACTAATGAGTTACTAAAACCCTCGTTTATTATACTTACCAATTAAGAAAGGTATTTAAAAGTGGAATTGAACAACTCTATTTACTAGAGATATATCGACTAAATTACTTACCAAGTATTTGATTTTACATCCCCCTTCGGAGGACCTTTATCTACGCTATTAAATCGTGCGGAACGAGCGCCTAGTCATTTCCAGTTCATGGTACCTTTCCCTTCACGGTTCATTATCATGGTCTTTCATTCGCTATGTCGTTGTGGACCTAGTGGTCCTTTCAGGCGCTTAAGAGTGCCTTGGTACGCCCTAAGACGAGTCGATGAAGAAGGAAAAAGGGCATTGAGAAGGATCCAGTCTAACAGATTTTCGTCTCGCGCTCCTCATGCTACATTGGGAAACTTAATAGTCATAATCGTAGCTGCACCTAGTAGCTCCTTCTCAAACCAACGAAATCCCCTCGCTCTCATGGAAAATGTCCGCCAGCAGATCCTCCCTGCATGCCGCAAAATCAATCGCCCCCAAAGTCTTGTACGTGCTCTCAAACGCATGTATGCTCAACTGGCTGAAGAACGGCTGCAAGATCCTCATCACGTCTCCACCTTCTCTCGTGGTCTCAGAGCACAGCCACGGCTTGGTCGGGCCGTCGGAGGAAACGTGGGGTGTCGAGGCGCCGGAGTCGCTCATAGCGATGGAGAGTTCGTCGGCGAGGGCCACGGGCTGCCAGTTGTCTGGGCGGTAGATCGCGTCGACGGTGTCCGTGATGAAGAGCCACTCTTGCAGTTGGAACTCGTCGGGACGGACCAAGAGGAGAACGTCGAGTAGTTTGGCCGCTTGGAGAGCGCAAGCCATGTTGTGGGTCTCGCTGTCTTCTCCTGGGAGCAGAGATGATAGTGCCTTCTGGATCTCGCCGCTTATGAAAGACCAGAACGAGGCAAGGTGGATAGGCGAGCACTGCAGGACTAGGGCCCTCAGAAGCATGAACATCTCTGATCTGGTCGCCGAGGACGGAGAGGTCACGTGTGTAGCTGTAGAGAGTTCATCTAGCTTCGTCAAAATCTGGGGGAGGTTTCCGATAAAGCTCTCTTGCTCCGAGGAAAGAAGTAACACGGCGATACGACGCAGATTTTGTTGCGTCCTACGATCTGCTTCTACCCTGGCGGCTGTCGCTCCTACGCCGAACATAATACCGGCAGTGGCTGGGGCCGTCAGTCGAGAAAGCAGCTCGGTCACCCGGTCTTTATCAGCGAGCACAAGCTGATGAAGGAGATCCGACCATCCAGCTTCAACCAAAGGCGGGGGTGTCTGAAAGAACTTGGCATCATTGAAGGCATCGTTGATATCCTTTTTCCAGTACTTTGAAGACCCTGGCACTCGAGAGATTCGTTGCGTAAGTTGCAGAAACTCCGACGATAAGTTTTGAGGAAAGACTCTTGATTTCAATGTCGGCCCTATCAGGTTGACTGAGATACTTGAGATCGCAGACATGAGTCGATCAGTTTCTCCAAGAAGCGATGTGAATGAAGAGAAATTGTGACACAGTATATGAATAACGTTATCCGACGCAGCACTATGCTGATCATGAGATGTGCGACCACCTTTAGCCAGAATTTGGTCCTGGGAAAGGCCTGCTGGTTTGATAGTAAATATAGCTGTAAGAAGGCGAAGGAAAAGATCCTGTGAAAGCTCTCAGTAGCTGATTATCCCAAATTGAAACATAAGACTTACCCCTAGTTCTCTTCGCATCTTCCACTCCTCTCCAAAGTTTGTGTTCTCCATTTTACTGCCAATGATACCTACAAACTCAAGTAGCCGTGGAAGAATCTGGCGCTGAGGCATTGGATTTCCAAGCACATCTCGCAGAAATGCTGTGCAGTCAATCCATATCTCTTCAAGTACGTCATCCTCGAGAGTTTTTGTGTAAGATATCAAAAAGGTCATCATGTCAAGATCCGAAAGATTTGTAGTCACAGATGACTTTCGACTCGGATCAAGGGCTGAAGGGTTCGTGCGACTATAAATGGCGTTGAAGATTGATGGTATTGCGTTTGCGGGTCTCGATCCATCAAGGCTGTGTAAAAGATTCAAGATGGTTTGTGCTTCGAGATCCGTCCCTTTTCTCACGGACTCTTGCCATCGCTCAATGGCCGTTTCTAGGCACTCCAAAGGCTCCGCTGCAAACAGACCCTCGAGGATCCGGCGGCTCCGATTTTTCAGCTTTAATGCAACTGAGCGGAATGACGCAGCCGAATCGGATGGAAGGTCACGCAGGCCAATGCTTAAAGCTTCCCAGGACCAAAGCGAAAAGCACGATCGAATAGCGTCTTGAAAGCAGAGGACCACAGTCAGTCTGTTATTTGCCACTGCATTGCGCATTTGATGGCGGTCACCGAAAACGCCTGACACCATCGTACCGAAAAATCCCTGAGGTTGATCTGGACTTTTAGCGGATTCGAGGCTTTCTTCACTCTTCGTCAATTGGTCGTGGGTATAAGCAAGGTAGGCTTCAAGCCCATTCAAAAGGCTTGACAATGTCTTTGGGATGTCTTCCATGCTCCCGAGGCCATCAGACACGAATATTTTTTGCAATTTGTCGAAGGCAATTCGGATCTGGGAGCAAAAGCACCCATTGATTTTCAACAAGCTTTGGAAAATAAAACCCGAAAACAATGGTAGACAATCGCAAAACAATCTGACCCATTTACCTAAGTTGGCCTTCGTACCTTCGGCGGATATACCTTTTAGGAGACAGTCAAGCAGTGCTTCCGAGGTTGGAGATGGCGTTGGCGTTGATTGGGCCTTTTCGCTGCTGGTTGAGGCCCGTGTCCCGTTGGTCACGACCAAGTCTTTCGATGTGCTTCGGCGATGTCTCATGATGCTCCGGTCCATAGACATTTGGACTTTGAGAACGAGGGAAAAGGTCTCTAGTATTTGGGATTGCACTTCCATTGGCTGATCGATAGAATGATCGAGCCAGTGGATCATATCTTGTTCAATTTTGGTCGTGAATAAGTCGCCAGCGATGGGACTCTGGCAGAATTTCTGGATCACGCTTAAAGAAACCGTAAGCAATTTCTCAAAGCCAAGAGCTAGAAGTGCCAGTTCTACCATATAGATAAACAGGGTTTTCTGCGCAGTGGAGTCCTCTTGAGCTTCGTGCAAAGCAGATGCGGCCGTTGTTGACATCGGAGTCTGAGCAAGGCTGGACCACTGCTCCCCTGATATGGCGGACAAAATATGGTCAACGCGCTTGAACATCCACTCGAAATGTTCATCGCGAGCTTCATTTCCAGTGATTGTCCTAAGCAAAGCTTGGGTGGACGGCTTTTTGACTCCCTCAGTTAGATTTGATTTCCTTAGCTTCATGTTGGAGGCAAAATCTTTCGTAGCGTCGAGGAAGACTGCAAGAAATACTGTCTCTAGCGATGAAAATGATAAGCTACGGATCCATTCCCTTGCAGTGAGATACTCTGGAGTAGAGAGATTAGAGAGCGAATCGATGGCAAGGAGTAGAGGCCGTTGAAGCATGGAGGAGTACCGAGCTTCTGTATCAGTATAACTATCCTTAATCGTGACGTGTCCCTCTCGAGAGGTGAGATTTAAAGAGCTCGATAGAGTCCAGAGGATGCTGAACTTCTCAACAGCCGAATCACAGTGAAGTTGTCCTTTCCGGTCATTCGGTGAGCTCTCAACAGTCATCAACTCACATAGTCTAGACTCAATCGACCTCCACTTCCATGCGATGGTTTGCAACTGCCATAGGCTACGCACAGCCTCCACATGATGATTCAGTTGCATTGGAGAAAGGTGATTCCAAAGGTTGCCCACAAGGCGGTGAACAATTTCTTGCATGCGATGTGTGGAGATGAAAAAGCCCGGCTGATGTGAGCTGTAAAGTAATGTCGCTAGGGAGGTAAGAGATGCTAAAAGAGGAAGAGACATGTCCTTGTTCGAACCACTTTCGACCCCTCGTTGTAGGCAATCCATCAGATCTTGAGCTACGTTAGCTTTGCGAACCACGTCATGACTTTGCGTTCTACTAAGAAGCAATCTCAACGAAAAATTCCGATCTCTTATCTTCAGTCCGCTGAAGTCGTTTCTCAGATTCTGCTTCATCAATCGAATGGTTTCGTATGTGAGCCGACGCAGGACATCATCTAAGGCCGGAAGTGGAATGGTTATCATGGTCTTCCCTTCGTGGTACAACTTCCTGACGAAGGAAAGAACTTCTTCCGGCCCTGAGCCGTTTTCGGAAGGGGTTTGAAAGATTGGAGAACTCGCAAGATACTTAGTATTATAAACAGCAGTGCTCTTCGGAATCATATCCATCAGTTCATTGAGTAGCTCCGAGGCTTGCCGAAAGTGAGACAAAGATAGAGCCGATTGTGCTCGCTGGAGAAGCAGTGTTAGTGCAAGGCACACAAGGGGAATATGGACAATCATCTCCTCTCCTTGCATATTAAAGTGGTCAACGATAAACTTTGCAAGGTTCAGATGGTTGTCAATATCTTCTCCTGTGGTCAGAGAATGAAGCAAGTCCAGAAGTTCTGACCACACTAGTGTACCTTCTACACCGTCGAAGAATGAGTTGGCGCTGCGGAACACCTCTTCGAAAGCGTCCTCGGATTGGGCGATCTGTTGGTAGTCTTGAATACTCCGCATCAAAGGTAGGAAGTTTGCAGACACTAAGATACTTCCAACTTCCCATCGATCCATTAGCGATAAAGCAATCCGGAATGGTCGCGCGCGATCCGACGGAGAAATGCTTTGGGTATCGATCATGTTTCGTAGAGCTTTGACGAGAGGCTGGGCGCCGTATCTTTTGAAATAGACGGAGCTGGTGTGCGCTTTTGCAGATGTATCAGAATCGCTCTTGTTCGTAAAAGATCTATCAGGTGACAGAAGACCATTTTCCGCATCCAGGTTACCCTGATCATCGGGGCCCAAAAGCCAAGTCCACAACCGACGGTTAAGGCTCATGTCTCGGCGTAGAACGACTCTCATAGCTGCATCAACCAAGACTACGAGATCTTCAGTTTTGACTTTCGATTGTATTGTTGTCGAATGAAGCGGAAGGTGGGATACTAGAAGATCGAGAAAGCCTCTTTGGATCAACTGATTTTGATCGAGGAGACCGGTAGCAAAGCAACGTATGAGGATTCCAGGTTCCGGATATATGACCATCTCAACATGATCAGCATAATCTATATCTTGTGAGCCTGCCCTAGGCAAGTAGCGGATCAGGTAGGCCAAGACACCTTGCCGGCGCGTCGGACTGGTGATTGAGGCTAAGAAGAGGCTTTGCCAAAAATATTCGAAACCTGGAATCGTAGTGTTTTGAGCTGGAGCAGTTATTCCGGCGCCTTCCCGTTGACTTATGCGAGGAGACAAAGCAGTATATGGCATTCGCGCAACACTACTCTTCAAATCGTTGAGAATCTTCAGGATTCGATCGAAATCTTCGCTGGATTCCTCTTCGAGGCCTGGCAAGACTGCCAAGATTATGGCTTTCAGGGCGGGCCGTAGGGCAGTTGAGGAAAGCCTCAGGAGATGTTTCTCAAGAAGTGAAAGGAACAAAGGTCGGACGGTCAAGGAAGCGAAGGTTAGAGTAGACGAGATACCCGGCAAGTAGAGAGCCAGATTCTTGGATAATTCACGAGGACCCATGAGAGAAAAAATATAGTCGTATACCTCCAGCGTTTTCTGGTGCACACCGGATGGGAGATTCGGATCGAGACACTGCGCGAGTCGGCGCGCTACAATTACCTTGTGCGGCACCAATGAGATAATTGGAGGATGCGATTGTAAGGCCTGGGAATACTATCGAGTTAGCGTGCCATGCATACGGTATCTTCGTTCCGAGTATGTCGAGCGCTGCATGTGGAAAGAATTGAAGGCTTACTTTTAACAATCGGTTAAGGAAAGATATGTAGTCCGCCCATTCTTGTATGTCGAACAAACCAAGTGCTCGTTCAACGCTGGCAGCAAATTTCCGAAAACTTTTGTCTGTCTTTTGTAGATCGTCCTTTTCTTTGCCTGTCCGCCGAGGAGTACCTGGATCTCCGGCCGGAGACATAGTTCCTTGAGAGGCAGCCATGAACGACTACTTTTTTCAAATCATCCACACAGCGCGCGCTCACAATAGTAGTAGTGCCAAATATCCTGAAAATGTCCTTCTGTAAGTGCCATGCCACCGGCGTTTAGCCCATGGAAGCCGCCAGCCTAGCCGGTATAATAAGATCCAGGTCAATTTTGCCAAAGCACAAAGAAACAATGTGTCTCAACCTCGTTAATTGCTGGGGGCCCACAAGTATGCGGCTGGTCGTGCAGCAGTGACTTCGAATTTCATTTCCTCGTAATCAGGCACACTACGTGGACTCATGGAAGAAATGGCCTCCGACTTCCCACTTTGAAACGTTTCGCATTGTGGCCTGAAACAGAAGCCAACAAGATCCAATGATTTGAGAGAGCTACTACTAGGCGTAAGGCTCGTAGGAATGCTACGAGCCGGTAAATTCGTGAATGTCCTCTGTTTGGTGTTGATGGTACACGCGTCTTTCGCCGCATAGAAATGAAATGACACGCTCTATTCGAATTGCGGGCCATTGTCATTCGGATAACTCGACGCAATGCGAAACGCTCACAAACTTCACAATGCAATAAAGTCGAACGCACCGAAGATGGGACGATTTATAATACTTTACTAATTAATGCTCATACCCAATCTTTCCTCTCTGCTTGAGCCGTCATGACATCACGAGTTCAACAGAGATGGCCGGATGCAACAACGTTGGGCCATGTCTTCACGCTCCCAAGCGGCTGCGCCAGATATAAGCCAGCACGGCGATGAGGAGGAAGTGCACGACAGTTTGAGACTGAGCTCTCGTAGTCGAAGCATTAGCCCCGAGGGTGAACGTCCTCCGCTCCCTCCACGGCCATCCAATTTGACCGTCTTCCGCAACAACCCCAACAGTCCGCAACGACCGAGCACTCGTCCGAGCCTCCTTGCAAACGCCACCACTGCCTTGTCACTGACGGATGTCAATACACAATCATATCAAGATGGATCGAAAGAAACTCGCACTTCTAGGGTCAACCGAACAACATCGACACAGTCTATGCAATCTCGGCGGAGCACTGCGCCAATTGGAAGTGGGAAAACAAGTGATGCTGGAGATTCTTCAAGTATAATGAGCTATATTCCGAACGATGATACAACTCATGAGGTTGAGAGTCTATTCGGTGAACGCCTTGGAATAAGAAATGAGCTTTCGGAGAAAGACGAGCTAGACCAAAAGGATATCTTCACGGTACCCGATGATGAGATACGCCACTTCGAGGATGCCAATGTTGACTTCTCTGAAGAATTTGGAACTGTTGGTGCCGCCAGCCCTGACGGAGATGATGAGGAACAAATTGTGCAGCGTTGGAAATCCAAGAAGAAACACTTCATCATTCTCTCCGCTGCTGGGAAGCCGATCTACACCAGGCATGGAGATGACAGCCTAATATCGACCTATGTAGGAATCATCCAAACACTCATATCTTTCTACAAGAATGCCGACGATCCATTGCACAGTTTTTCCACCAGAGGTGCCTTTTTCGTCATCCTGTCTCAGGGGCCGCTTTTTCTTGTTGCAATCAGCCGGCTTCACGAGTCTGATGCCCAGCTGCGAGCTCAGCTCCATGCTCTGTACATGCAGATTCTGTCAACGCTGACGCTTCCCAATCTCACCCATCTATTTTCTGTTCGACCATCTACAGACCTCAGGCGACCGCTTCAGGGAACGGAGGTGCTTCTTTCATCCCTCGCCGATACCTTTACGAGGGGGTCTCCATCAACTCTTCTCTCGGCTCTCGAATGTCTCAAACTTCGAAAATCACACCGAACAGTCATCAACAACACACTGCTAATATCTCGAGTAGACAGCCTGCTTTACGGTCTTGTGGTTGCGGCATCTCGCCTAGTTAGCGTCATTCGACCCAAAAAGCACTCCCTCCATCCCAGCGATCTTCTCCTTATCTTTAACATGATCTTCGAGGCTGAGGGCATCAAAGCTGGAGGTGGTGAATCATGGATCCCGATTTGTCTCCCGGGCTTCAATAGCAAGGGCTATTTGTACATGTACGTCAGCTTTCTCGATCTAAGCGGTGACAGCCCAGAACCAGCAGACGAGGACAAAATCGCCAAAGAAGAAGCCGTGGCGATCATCCTAATAAGTGCTGATAAGGAAGCCTTCCACGATATGCGTCGTATGCGCGATGATCTTGTCTCCCAGATGGAGAAGAACGGAAGCCTCGCTGCCATTCAGCAAGCTGTCCACATTGGGCGGTTGAGCAACACAGACATTGTGCCTGGCACAGTGATCAAGCATTTCATGTACAAGTCCAAAGGAAATGTTCAATACGTCATGCCATCATACAACCCGCATTATACAACGCCGGAGGCCCGACGAAGTCTTCTTTCTGTTTACCACATTCTACATGCAAGTGTACATTCGAAACATGCACATGTGAAGGTCCACCACAGCGTGGGATCTACAGCGAGTTTAGCTTGGGTGACGCCCATGTTTGAGTTATACTGCGTCGCGGGTAAGAGTGTACCAAGGAATGCACTGGCGCAAGGCGCAAACAAAGTGGTGCAGTGGGTACAGAGGGAGGAGGAGAGAGTGTTCATTATTGGCGGCGCAGTGAGTATTCCAGCTTTAGCAAAGAATAATGCTAAGTTCTATAGGTGTTTTGAAGCTCGCAACTTAAATGTTATATGTGGACAACGATACCCAGGACATCCTTCAACACACATGCAAAACAAGAACTCATGTGACTCCTCCTTCAATGCTAAAAACCCCGAATTGCTTGCCACTCCTGATAAAGCATCTCTGCAATGTCTTGACCTAGTCTCTTGACCATCTGCACCAAACCACAATCCCAAGCCCCCAACTCTGCGTTCTCCGCCTCTTCATTTTCAAGGCTCCTCTCTTCCGCCTGCGTCAGCCTGTCCAATCGCGCTTCAAACGTTGCGCTCGGCTCTCCCCCATCCCTCTGCCCAAACCTCGCTGCCAGACCCAGATCTCTGTTCACAGCCAGCGCCAACGACCTGTCACTCCTAGTCATCCGCCTCTCGACTATGCATGGCCTAGCCCCAGATGCGGAAAGCACCCTCTTTACTCTCCCCAAGTTCTCCCAGATCTCCGCCGAAGCCGCGTCGCTCTCGCCATGTACAGTGTGCTCTCTGCTCAGCTCAGCCATCTCAATCCCTTCCCCCTCCCCGGTCCCCTCCTCCAACTCCGACGCCACCCGAAGTCTCTCATGTGGCTCCCTCACCCTCTCCATCTGCCTCGCCGTCAACCGCTCATTCTCCCACCTTCTCTCCTCCAACTCCAACGCTACCTGAAGTCTCTCATGCGACTCCCTCACCTTTTCCATCCCCCTCGCCGTCAACCGCTCATTCTCCCTCCTTCTCTCCTCTTGGTACTCCTCAGATCTCCGCTCCGGCCTCCTCGCGCCCCCATCCAACCTCCCCCCTCCGAAAAAGAAATTCCATCTCGACTCTGGATCTCGATCCGAATTCAAGATCGCTCCCGCTCCCGATCTCAGCGCGTGGTCTTCCGACCACCCAGTCCTCTCACTACCGCCCTTCCTCTCACTGCCGCGCGTCTCCTTACTGACGCGTGTCTCCTCACTGCCGCGCGTCTCCTCACCGCCGGCTGGAAGCTTGGGTAGCTCAATCTCCCCGCGACGTAGAATGGGTGCTGCGGGGAGCAGCTGCCGGGTCCTCCTCTCCCCATTGCCACCCGTCTCCTCACCGCCAGCCGGCAGCTCGAACAGCACCAGCTCCCCGCGACGAAGAATAGGTGCCGTGGGGAGGAGCTGCCGGGTCCTCCTTGGTGGCGGAAGCGGAGGCGGTACGCGACGACGGGCCGGAGTGGTAGGAGTTGGGGACAAGGAGTTCCGATTTGCGGGTTGATGAGCGTATTGGTACAGAGACAGTGCGCGTCGATAGCACGGTCCGCGTCGGCGGGCAGGCGCCGCAGGGGTCGGGGGCAAGGCGTTCGGATCCGCGCTTTGACGGGGCGGTGTGCAGAGGGGGAAGCGACGGGGAGATGGGGGTGGGGATGTGGGCGGAGAATGCAATGTGATTTTGATAGCGTTCCGGGGAGAGGAAGACATTTTCGTCGGTGCGGCTTTTCTCAGTGTGGTCTGGGGATGAGTGATGCGCTGTCTTAACGAGGATGTCGATACGCTCCAAAGCGGGTATTCGTATGCCGTGGATGACTGTGGGTGGATATGTCGAGATCGCCAAAAGGTTCGTCGAAAAGTCGCGAATGCTCACTTACTCACTCAGCGGGGATGTCGCCAGCCTTATAAGTAAGAAAACGCGCTCCACAAGACTGTCCCACGAAGTTTCGAAGAAAAGCGCCTCAAGATCGCGGTCCTCCCGAAAGCCGGCTGACGCCACTGGTCCGAGTTGGCCTTGAAACAAAAAATGAACCGCTTTCAAAGTCTCTAGCGCTCTTTTCAACTTCTCCGATGATACCGTCCTAGTCCTACAAGCGGAGCTGGTCGCTAGCACTGTCTCCTCGTCTCACTGCGCCTGTCCTTTTAGATTTTTGCAGAAAGTGCCCTCGCGCAAATGGATACACCATCAAAAAGAAGCCTAGAAGATCGAATTGAAAAGAGAGTGAAAAAAACCTCCATCCGAGCAGCCAAAGTGCGCAAGTATATAACCCTCTCCCCCTCTCCCCTTCCGGAAGGCCGCGCGCGGTTCCCCCAAGAGATTGGCATATCCCAGAGAAAAAATCGACTTTTCTACAAACTCAAAAAAAGGAAAAGGGCTATCCTACGAAAGCCCTCACCATCAGCCCTCACCGCCAGCCCTCACCGCATGTTCAAGAACGCGGTTCCTGCCAAGGTTTCCCAAGTGAGAGAGCTCAGAGTCCGGTCTGATGTCTAAGTGAACTCAACTCCGTCGAAAAGTGCATGGATAGCGAGAATGGATCGCCGTTGCCGCGCGGCTGCGGCTCCCAGCCATGGGTTATGGGCCCCGTGACCCCATGAGCCGGGGAAAAAACCACGTACACCAAAATTCAGCCTTTCTTACAGACTATACAAAACTAACACTTTGAGATTTTCATAAATCTAAAGACACAAATATTATTATTAATTAATTCTCTATGTCATATAAAATTTTGAAACATTATTACCATATAAATACAGTGAAAAAAATATGCGTAGAAATATACAGATATCAGTCTCTAACTGAATATCAAACCCTATGATCCATCCGTATCTTACTTTTGATATACGCGGTTTTTTCCCCGGCTCGTGACCCCTGCCATATATTCAAGACCGTGGTTCGTGGTTCCCGCAGAAAATTTTCCAAGAGAGCCCCCGGAGTTCGTCCGGTCTGATCTGGTTGATGTGATGTCCGATGAGGATTGTCACGGCCTGCCAAGACCATATCGCCCCTGGCTACCTTATATTAGGACAGCTGTCCCACGAACCCTTTCTATCCTTTAAAGTGTTCGTTTAGCAGAATCCATCAGGCCAGTACTTGGAAACCCATTGTATCCAGACCATTCCTGCTGTATTGTCCCTATCGCGAAAGTCCCCCGGACCTCCCCCGGAGGTCTCTCGGTGCCTATTATCACGCCATCCCACGCCTGCGCTGGCGCTGACAAGGATTCGGAAAGTGTCGTAGTATCTGCCTGGCCCAGAGCCGTGGATTATGGTAAAAGAATCAAGTCCGTTGCTGCCGCACAACAACGAAGCAACAATACTAGTCGAATCGATCGGGATCTTATTATTCGGTCTGCCTATCTATCAGACAGACCCATGGGACGTCCCAGAAGCCATTTTCCTGATGCCACCTCTTCAAAACACCGAACATTACGTACAGGCAAGAATATGCATCTAACTTGCGGTATTGGGTGCAACAGAAGAGTATGATACCATGCCTTAGAAGCAAACTGGAAACAAATCACATGCATCCTGTAGATAATCCGCCACTATCTCCTCAAGCTTGAACAAAGGAGAATGAATAACAAGTGTTGGACGTACTCATGACTGATGCAATGCCAAGAGACAGCCGCCAGACCAAAACATCGCGCACATCATTACGTTGATTACGTTGTACTCGGAGTTCCTCTGTTACAGCAATCCCCGTTGCCGCGTCGCATCTCGGTCTTGCAATGGCTCTTCTTCAGTCTTCGATGCCTCCTCCACCAATCCTTGAACCTCTCGGTCCATTTCCTCTTTTTGTACGCGAAGTCCGACATGCCTTTAGTCTCTCCATCATGGCGCGGGCTAGAGCATCCCAGTCTGCTTTGACGTACAAAGCGAACCGACCTTTGGTGCTGTTCTTTGACGATTAGGGGGTCGATTGATGCCTTCGGCGAGATCGTCAGCCGGTTGCGGAGACCGTTTAGTTTCTTTCTGACACTATTCCTGGAATGTTGCTGGGAGCTGCCATCGGAGAAAAAGCTCTTCGCTTCACGAAGCGCCGGCTGGAGGTGGTCATGATTCTGCGAGCCACTAATCCCTGCGCCTAAAGTCAATGGTGCGAGTGAGGGACCAAGGTCTGGAACTCCCAGGCGACGATACTGAGAGCTAAGTCGTGTACTGTTGATCGGATCAGCAAGGCTCATGCTGCTTTGGTTCGATCTTGCTGTTCGGACCGAGGTTTTCCTCCCAACATCGAGGCTCGGTCTGTAAGGTCTAACTTGGCTAGGGCGTCGAATCGGAGCTGCCCGGAGGCTCTCACTAGGTGGTGGGAACATAGAACTGGCAATGTTAACTTCAATTGATTCGTTGTTTTCGATAGGAGAAAATGCGGGATCGGCCGGAGGTCCGAGATGGATGCATGTGCCTTGTGAAGGACTTTTCGCTGTGTGGAAACTCTCGTTTGCGCGGGATGATTGCGAGAGGGACTTTGACCTTGATTGTTTTCTCATTTTTAATCTCAAGCGCAGCTTTCGCCGGTATGATACCTGGTGCTGTAGAGCCGTATCCCGTACGGGTGGTCTGAGAGGAGACGCTTCACCTTGGATACTGCTTCTGATAAGGCTGCTTTGATAAGCTGTTGGCGAAAATGATCTTTTGGACTCAACAAGGTCAAGAAAGGCGGTCTTTATTGCTAGATTATAGTTGACATTTGATTCTGACTGCCTCCTGAGTTGATCGATACTCCGACTTCCTCGTGACGTAGATGGTAAAGTCAACCATGATTCTGATGGGCGCTGTGCATCAGATTTCAGATCCTCAATGGTGCCTTCATCAGTGAAAGCAAGATTCTCTGTTGGGGCAGCATGGAACAGCTTTTGTGGAATAAGTTCTCGTTCGTCTGCACTATTAATTTTTGTTAAGGTCTCGAGCCCGGTTGTTGCAGATCTAACATGGCGTTTCCAGCGATCGTCACTCATAAGATCAGATAATCGAGGAGTTCGCTGACCCTTGTCAAAGGAGACAGGCGTATTGGGGGTGACTAACTCGGAGATTTCAGATTGCTCACCATCTGTTCCTGTTTTCAAGCCTAGACATTCGATGTGCTGGTCCAGCAACGACTCAACAGTCGACTTCTCATATTCTGTGTTCTGGCTGGACGTGATTTCTTTGCTTGGGCGGGAAGCAACAACGTCCTGATCAATGAGCATTTCCTCAGTTTTCGAGTTTCTTTCCGGGATCGGCGGGACCGAGAATTTTGAGGCCCGCATGGTCTTGTTTGTGGCTGGCGTGTTCGGCCGGCCCCAGAGTCTTGAACTTGACTTAAAGGACGAATAGCTGGATTGGCCGTCATCCAGATCAAGGATTTTGCTGAAACGTATTCTGGAACTCTGCGAGGATGCCGGTCTTTCTGGAGTTGGGCAGTGAATCCCCATTTGGTCGGCTCTGGTGTCTCCAGTCGAAGACTTTGGTCTCTCCTCTTGGCTTTGAGATGTGTCTGTAAACGAAAGGGGCCTGAAGTGAAGCGTTGGTAGCTGCCAGTTTGACCCTGCACTAGTGACTGGCGGTCCAAGACTGATGGACTTGGACATCTTTTTGACTGTTCCGTTCTGGCCAAGAACAGAAGTTTTGGTCTCACTTTTCTGAGCCTTAGGCGGCCGACAAGGTGGTGTGGCTTCCAGTTCGTGTATTGTTCCGTTGGATCGTCTAGATTTAGCAGCCGAGTGGACATGGTTGTGCTGCTCAGAGACCTGGCCTGTAGATCCGGCGATGGAATGATCTCGACTAGAAGCTCGCGATAAAGTTCGAGGATGCTTCAATTCCGAAGATGAAGGCTGGCGACTTGCTAGAAAGGGGACCGTAACGCCAGGAGGTAGCCCCTAAGCAACATGTAAGTATGCAATACGTATATAGAACTGGACTAGGTACTACGTGTAACTCACTCGAGAAAGAGCTCTCCCATGGCTTTTGGATATACGTGACGCTGCAACACTAGACCTACGGCTGGGGACCTGGCTACTCGACGAATGGTGACTATAGTCTCCAGAGTTGCTGTGTGATATCGCGGGAAGTTCTGAGGGCTGAAACACTGATCCCGGAAGAGTGCCGAATGGTGTCTGAGCATTGCGGATGCGAGGAGTTGTCTCATATTCTGCGATCGCATGGTCCAGTGTGAATGGCAGCGAAGACATTGAAGCGTTCGGTCGAAGACTCCGCTCATCGTTCTGGGAATACGACTCAGAGTAGTCGTAGAAGACAGGAGCAGTTGAAGATGTTATGGATCTGTGCATCCGTGGAAGGCCATCCCAGCTTTGATTTGGAAGGAATGGAGGACTTGGAAATCGCAGCGACACGGGTGTGGCAGACGCCGATGGATATGGAGACCGGTGCGACGTATGGTACCCATTTGACGGTGCTGGGGAAGGGTACCGCTGTAAAGAGGACACAGACCGATTCATGTCATTGTTGTAGAATGGCGGACGATTTGATGGCGGAAAGATAGGTGGACCGACGCTGGCTGCTCTATGATAAGGTGGAGCTGGTCTGTACGCAGGGTATTGAGCATCAGGAAATGCAGGGGAGGTAGCTCGATAGATAGGGCGCCGAAGCCTTGTAGCATATGGATATGGAGATTGAGACCGATTGCTAGTACTGTCACCTTGGCTCCGTAACGTGTTCAGGGAGCGTTGATTTTGGAAGCCGTACGACACTGGAGGAGGACTTGCAAGTCCTTCTAGGCCAAATGATCTTTGTGGTCGCATACGAGGTCGACGCTCACTATGATAAGACGTACGACTAGACGTGACAGTGTCTTGACGAGAAAGGCCAGAGAATGAAGTGCGTGGTCTGGGTCCATAACGGGCTCTTCGATCTGGGAAGTGAAGATTGGGAGGACGACCGTGAGACCGAGTCGTCAGAGTCGAGTCATAAGAGCCTGATCTTCTATGAGAGAGTCGTGGATTTGACTTTGGAACTCGTGGCGGACGAACAGAGAACTGGCCAATATCTCCTGTCTCGGTATTGAGCCGAAGCATGCCCTGGATGGCTGTCTCTTCCGAGCTCTTCTTGCTCTTGGCCGGAGTAGCCTCGAGTTCGCTGAGAGACCGAGGAGCTCGTCTGAGGGAGGCATTTCTGCGAACGTCGGTTGCCGAGACCTCTGTCAAAGGCATCTCTTGAAGTTAGGAGAGCATGTTGCATTGAAGAAGATATGGGGTCGTTGAGGCGCCGTAAAAGAGCATGAAGAGGTAAGAGAGGGGTTGGGGAGGGGGACGACGGAGTTTGAATTGATCTCACTCTTCTCTCCTCTCACGCAAGGCGGCAATCACGAGCTGCGCGTCGCAGGGAAAGCGCGTTCATACGGCCGGCAAAAATATATTCCTGTCACGTGATCACCTTAGATGCTGCCCAGATTGCCTCGTTGCACCACCCAATAGATACTCTCGTGAAGCTTTGGGTCTCACTCCGAGTTCATGTAACCTCTCGACCGACTCTTGATGCCCTCTGAGCCCATCTCCCCCTTTACGTAGCCATGAGTGCAATTCCTCCGCTCTTCTTTAATTTAGAGCTTGATGGCTTATTCGAGTCCGCTTTGCTCCTTTTCACGACGCTGCCAGTGTCCTTCGATTTTCCTTTGGTTCTGCTGCTGTTACCTTGCCGTTGCCTAGCGTATCCACCTCGACCTCGCGGCTTAAATGGTGCGCCGCGCCGGTGTTGACCAACAGGAGATGCAACCCGCTTGTATGTCGCAGGGACACTCTCGAGCTGACTTACTAAAATCGGATTAGCCACACCTCTTTGCGTCGACAGAGATAACCCACTGCGCTCATTGAAGTCATTAATATCCGTGTCGGTATCAAAGTAGTGGCTTCGTTGCGGCTCTGGTTCCTCTCCCGCCTCATTCGCGGATTCAGCATCTAGGTCAAACCCTTGCGAGTCGTCGGGCTCTGCATCTTCTGCATCTTCTGCCTCTTCTTCACTGCTGATGGGGATGATATCGTGGTTCGGATCGTCTGGCTTGCCATCCTGTGCACGCAAAAACGTTTCATAGAGAGCGCGGGCACTGCTTATTAGCTTAAGGAACCGAGATCCATAGCAATCAACGCGGTCGCGGTCGATCCCTTTGATGCGAAGCAACGCCTCTTTATCTAGCAGAGAATGTCAGATGGAATCATCGACTGAGGATGCCCAGGCTCACCAGCAGGGAGCAAGATGCCCATTTCTCGCAATATACTGTCCGAGAACGGCTGGCTCCGCAAACCCCGATCCATCACGATCTATCGTTGTCAGAAGTTCGAAGCTGCTGAAGCTCGGCAGATATACTCACTTTCTCACACTCCTTCTTAGCCCTCTCCATGAAGTCGTCAAGAACTGTCCGCTGGATAGGGTTCAGTCGACTCATTCTATCATCGCTAATTGGTTGGCCTAATTCTCGGACTTTTCTTCTCCGGGCAGATGAGAGAGGCTTATCAAAGGCATCAGAGTCTTCGTCATCGGAGTCGTTAGGGACAATTTGTCGAGCTCGCCGCTTTGTCTTGGCTTGGACGGGCGACGATACCATTGTTGATAGCCCAAATCCCGTTTCCTCATCTTCACGCTCTGACTGGCGTCTTACATGTGACTTTTGCTTTCCTTTACCTTTTGGAGAGATACGTACTTGCATCTTAACCTTTTCAGAGCGTACAAATTCTGACCACCTCCGTCCCAAGACGACATATTGAACCGGAAAACCTCCTTTGTTGATTTTGTTCTGTTCCTCAACTGCTTCTTCGCTTATCAAGCGGTGGAAAAGGCGAGCTACTTCAGATTTATCCATGTCCGAACCGTAGCCATATTCGGGAACATGCTCATGATCAGTTTCGTTCCCTTTTTTGCCCTTGTAGCCTCTAAATTTGTCCATACATTGCAGTAGCGTAATTTTATCATCCTCGACGGCCTTAACCAGCTTGATCGCCCCTCTTGCATAGTCTGTGAAATCGTGTTCCTCGAATTGGCTGTCCGAAAGGCAATTATCACAGCAACTGTGGCAATTATGCGCATCGAAATTCTCGCCAAAATATGAAAGCACTTGAACCCGGCGACAATCACTCTTGTTCTCATAGAAATTGGCCACTTGTCGGAGCATAGCTTTTTGACGTTGTTTTTGTTGGTCGTCACCATCTCCTTTGTTTATCATCTGCATATACGTACGAAAGTCGTTGTAACCGAAATACATATAGCAACCGGAAAGTTTACCGTCACGGCCAGCTCGTCCAGTCTCTTGGTAATATCCCTCCAAGCTTTTAGGCAATGAGTAATGGAATACGAATCGGACATCGGGCTTATCGATTCCCATTCCGAATGCAATGGTTGCTACGACAACATTGTATTGTCCTGCCTGCCATCGTTTCTGCGTCTCTTGCTTCTCTTGTGGGTCCATCTCTGCATGGAAATGTCGAGCCGAAATCCCATGAACATCCTGGAGCTTCTTGGCAACCTCCTCACAATTTTTGCGGGAGAGGCAGTATACTATTCCTGATTGGCCAGCGTACTGTGTCTGGATGATATCTGCTATGTGTCCGAGCGTACTTTTGTCCTTCGTGTACACCTGGTAGGTCAAATTTGGTCGATTGAAGCTTTGAGAGAACTGTTCACAGCCGACAATTTGGAGATTGTGCATCACATCCAATTTGACATTACGCGTAGCTGTGGCCGTGAGAGCCATGACCGGGACGCCTGGGAATTTCCCCCTGAACTCGCCCAGAGATTTGTAGTTCGGGCGGAAATCGTGACCCCACTGGCTGACACAATGAGCTTCGTCTATGACGATTCTTGCCATCTTTTTACGTCGATGCAGTTGTGTTAAGGCATTGATGGTCTGCTGGCTCATTGAGACCATCTCAGGCGTAACGTAGAGCAGCTGAATAAACTGTTCGACATTCGGATCATAAAGAGCTTTGAAGACAAACCTCCTGTGTTCAGCTGTAACTTCCGAGTTCACAAACAATGCCTGAATTTTGAGCTTTCTCAAGTGCTGGACTTGATCTTGCATGAGACTCAGCAACGGTGAGACGACTATAGTCACTCCACGTGTGCGACCACTTGTAATTATAGAAGGTAATTGGTAACATAGGGATTTGCCACCTCCGGTAGGCATGAGTATAAAAGTGTCTTTGCCGCCTAGGGTAGCATTGATAGCTTCGAGTTGATTTGGTCGAAAGCCTTTCAAGTGAAAACGTTCACGCAGGGCGGTTTTAACATCGGTGGACCAGGGATACCGCATCTCGGAAGCAAGAGTAGCTTTCTCGCTCTGTGAAGCCTTCTTGACGTGCGGCGTCTTTGGAACATTGCCACTTGTTTCCGCGAAAACAGCACGTTGTGAGGTTTTGGCCAGGGCCATGGTCGACATCGAGTCCTGCTCTGCTGCATCCGCTGCCAGAAGCATTTCCGTATCATCAGCATCATCGTCAAAATCTTCCGCAATCGAAAAGGTTTTCAACGGACTCCCCATGCGCCGCGTGAACATCTCTTCGTCCGAGTCTTCCCATCCAAATTCATTGTCGCTCGCAGGGACTGTCTGCGTTTGGTTTGGCTGCGTTGGCCGAGACTGCTCTTTTATTCTTACTGTAGACACGCTTTTGGTGGCACTCTTGGTAACAGTCTTCGGTGTTGAAGCAACCTGAATTTCTCTGGTAGCCCTGTTCTTAGAGGTTCTCTTAATAGAACCTTTATTCACCAGCTCTTGTAATATTTCATACGCCTGGGTCTCATCCGGCGTGTCGATCTCGTCTCCAAAGATAGTCACAAGAGCAGCCCCTAAGCGTTTCTGCCTCTTTGGAGTATCCAGACTAAGAAATTCGCCGATCCGATCTGACCCAGGAGCACTCCGCGAATGAAGCGTAGCGCTTGATGGCGAAGAGGTTGTTTCCGTCTTCAATCGAGGAGCATTTGTGGCGGAAGGAATAACACGGCGGACAGGCGATCTCTTCGGTACTTCTGGGTCCATTTCTTCGATCTTTCGCTTCAACTGCTTTGGTTCCTTTCGCAGAGCTGCATCTTCTCTCCATAATTGCGTAGGTTCTCCGAAGACGGAGCCAGATGATCGGCGGTCCGGAAGTTCTGTTAGGTCGAGCTCGTCGATGTCAAGGAACTCGTTTTCTCGTTGCTCGTGCTCTCGTGCCCAACTCGTGAATACCCTGCTTGTAGGAATTGTTGCGCCAGAAGCTGGAGTAAGTTTGACCATGGCTTCTGGAAGCTCTCCGCCAGACTCAACGCTTGAAGAGGTATGATACTCGACGACCGAGGGAATAGGTAAGGTCTTAACTGCAAGCAGCCAGGAAAGGTGGTCTTGCAAATTGTTCTTGGTCATTATTGAGGGTCATACTGCTTGCCTTCTAGACCCTCTCATGGACTGGGCTAGCAAACCAGCTCGATCGCCCGGTGAAAAGGTTCTGGGGCTTGCTGTGGCTCCCACCGTTTAGCAACTCCCGCCGGTCGCGTCACAGCTATCCAGGCTTGGCAACGACGCGTTTATCCGCGTCAGCACGTGACCTCGAAAATCTCCACCATTTGGACAAGTTATTTACGCCTATCAGTATCCTAACACAGCGAAAAAACTCCTACTACCTAATGGGAAAAGATAAAAAGGCTAAAAAGGCAGAGCAAAAGGCTCGCACTACAGCTAAGCAATCGAAGAAAGCCGCAAAGGGAGAAAAGAAGGCAAAGGCAAAAGCAAGCCAGGAAAATGACAGCGAAGGAGAAGACGTGGACCTTGATGCAGTCCTCGCATCGTACGCCGAGCAACAAGCCCAATTTTTGAAAGTAACAGAGGCTGTTACACACCCTCCTTCCTCACGAGCTTCTTCAGCTTTTCTGGCATCCCCATCTAATCGAAATGAACTCTTTGTGTTTGGTGGAGAATATTATAATGGCACAACGGCCATCTTTTACAATAATCTTTTTGTCTATCTGATAGATCGAGGTGATTGGAGAGAAATCACGTCTCCAAATAGCCCCCTCCCCCGTAGCGGACATGCTTGTTGCCGTGGTGGAAACCAAGGCGGGATCTTTATGTTTGGAGGGGAGTTTTCCTCTCCGAGACAGGGAACATTCTACCATTACAACGATTTCTGGCACTTAGATACCGTTAGCCGGGAATGGACCCGCCTTGAAGTCAAAGGGAAAAGCCCACCGGCCCGGTCCGGTCATCGCATGACCTATTACAAGAGCTATATTTTGCTCTTTGGTGGCTTTCAAGATACCTCACAGCAGACCAAGTATTTACAAGATCTATGGATTTATGATTGCAGCAACTTTGTCTGGCACAACCCCAGTCTTTCAGCTGCTGCGCAGAAGCCCGATCCTCGGTCCTCCTGCTCTTTTCTACCCCATGAATCTGGCGCCGTTTTGTATGGCGGGTATTCACGTATTAAAGCGGCTACGGCTTCTGGAAGACAAGCTAAGGGAGCTCTCCAAAGAAATGTTCTGAAACCTTGTGTACACCAGGATACTTGGTTCCTACGATTGACTCCACCAGCAGCAGATGCTCCAGCTGCATCTCCACCCACGGTTCGCTGGGAAAGGAGAAAACGGCCTGTCAATTGTCCAAATCCTACGCGAGCTGGCGCGACAATGGCCTATCACAAGGGCCGTGGAATCTTCTTTGGCGGCGTTCATGACGTCGAAGAAAGCGAAGAAGGCATCGATAGCGAATTTTTCAACACGCTTTTCGCCTGGAACATTGATCGAAATAGGTTCTTTCAACTCAACCTTCGGCAGCCCAAAGCCCAGGTTAAAAAGCAGCAGATTGGTCCCTCGAATCGAGGTCGCAATCGGGGGAAAGCAGACGAGGAGGAACTACTACGTAATTTAGCGAGACTGGAAACGAAGGGCTCCGTGAATAGTCCCGCTGATGATCCCATGGACGTGGATATACCGTCTGACAACGAGAAGGCAGAAGCAAAATTCTCGCCTCCCGTCCGATTCGAAATGCCGCATCCAAGGTTCAATACGCAGATGACCGTCCAGGATGACGTATTGTATCTATTCGGCGGCACGTTTGAACGTGCGGACCAAGAGTTCACTTTCAATGATCTTTACAGCATTGACCTTGGGAAGATGGATGGCATCAAAGTGCTCTTTTTCCAAGAACCAGAGAACTGGAACGCTCAAGTTGAGGAAAGTGAGGAAGAAGATGAAGAAGAGGAGGAAGAGTCAGACGGAGAGATGGATGATAAGGAAGATGCTGAGGTTGACACAGTCTTGACCGGTACGACGGAGCAGTCCTTTGAGACTGAAGTCACAAATCCACTATCTCCAACCGCTTTAACAGAAGATCTTGAGCCAGAAAAGGAAGCCAAAGATGACTCTCGGCCATATCCACGGCCATTTGAAAGTTTGAGAGATTTCTTTGCACGTACTTCTACTGAATGGCAAAACCTTGTCATGGACAAGCTCAGGATGACCGACCCAGCAGCTGCTTCAGCGCTTGCCGTGAAGGAATTTCGGAAGACTGCATTTGACGTGGCCGACGAGCGCTGGTGGGATTGCAGGGAAGAAATTCAAGCATTAGAAGACGAGCAGGAAGAAGCAGGCATTGGAGAAGTCATAAGTCTCAAAGACCGGACCTCAGAGACCGCTGGCCTCGGACGACGAAGATGAATGACATTCTCTCCCGTAATCCACCAACACTACCACAAAAGATCTCATACCTCCCTCAAGCACAAAATACCTAGCCTTTACGGAAATGCACATGCAACATACTCTTCCCTGGTAATGGCTGCAACGCCAATTTTCTTACCGGCGCAATTGCCTCCGCAAACTCCTCCGTCTCCCTCGCCTTCATATGCGAGTCCACGCTCTCCCAGCCCACCATACACGCATAACCTAGCGCCTTACCTCCATCCGCGTTTGGATGCTCGATCTCCTCCACAACCCAACCCGTCGAATACCCTTTAGCAGGATCAGGGATATCTTTTGACACTACTTTCATCAGGTTGATCGCTGCGCTCTCCACAGTAGCTTTGTCGACTTTTGACTGCACGGAAAACATAGCGACCTCTGTTGCTGGAGCTTCACGAGCGGATGTTGGAGGGAACGGGTGGTAAAGGATGTGAGTCAGGAAAGGGTTTTCAGTCTGGTGGACGAAAGGTTTCCCTAGACTCAAATAGTGTTCGTAGGCCGAAGATTGCTGAAAAGCTTGGTGCAAGGATATGTCCTCCCAGTCTGTGGCGAAGAGCGTTAATGTCATCGCCTACTGCGGAAGACATTAGGTGTCCAGACAACATTGTCTTACCAATAGTCCATAGTATGCGTCGAGGTTTCTCCACTGAAACGCCCCAGTATGATCTCAGGTAGCCTTTAACATGTGAAAGGAATTCTCGCATTGAGGCAAACGCTTCGCCCGCCTCCGAAGCAGCATCTTCAACGGTAGTAGCTGCTGTAGGATTAAGAGCAATGTTTGCAATCTCTGTAACAGGAGGCATGATTTAAGGGAAGACAGCTAACGATGGGAGTCCAGATGAAGACTTTATTCTAGGAGATTGTTCCCAAAACTTTTGCACGATCCAAAACGGTCCCATCAAGAACAGAATGCGGTCTTGGGTGAGGCCACGAAGAGCTCGCCGCGGGATGAGATAAAGTAATGACTTCACCATCCGTGAACTTCCAATGGAGATTCTCCTGCGGGATGCGTAAATTAACAACTGAGCCTTGAACTAATACCTAGGTGTCTTGCCAATAGCCTTAGACATTCACAGTCCAAAAAGTTGCCGGTGCACCCTTGACCGCAGTAGTGAAGATGCGCTTACCTGATCGGTGATAGCGCCTTTTGCGGAGCTTCTGCGGCTGCTTCTGGGTTCTGCTTGACTTCTGCAGCGGAGCACGCTCGACGTAACCTCCTAGCTTACTATAAACCGCGACCGCAATATCTTATCTTGCCTTCTGCAGCCATGGCATCCGAACCTCAATTCGCCAAGTATCCTGACCTCTCCCTCGCCCAGGATGTTTTCACTACAGCTCTCAAAGGGACAACGCCGCAAAAGATTCTAGATGTCATCGACAAGTACAAGATGGCTCCTTTCTATCGCCATCTCGCTCATCCCACTGAGGGACTGATAAATAAAGTCGGCGCCTCCAGCGCGAGCCAGCCAAAGCCTCAAGCGTCAAAACGAAGAGGGTCGGTTGTTTGCTCGAACATGGTACCATCAAAGAGACAGTCGCCAACTCTTCTTGCCTGGGACGAATCGTTGTATGAGCGCTTACGGGAAGATAACGAGAAGGAGCTTGCGACCATTCAAAAAGAGGAGGATGAAGCTGTCGAGGCTGCAGGGGAGACGGAAATCCAAGCAGCTCGTAGCAAACGCGCTGAGCTGTACGCCCGGATAGGCGACAAGGTACAGGGCTGAAACAATTTATTTCAATTCCATGCTAATAAAGCCACAAGGACAAAGCAGTCAATGCCTACGAAGACGTTTTTGAGAAGACCGGCATTCTGGGAACCAAAATTGACATTGTCTTGGCCATCATCCGCATTGGCTTATTCTTCGGGGACAAGCTTTTCGCGAAGAAGAACATTGACAGGGCAAACATGCTAGTCGAAAGCGGGGGAGATTGGGATCGTCGAAATCGATTAAAAGCATACAAAGGGCTCCATCTCCTCACAGTCCGAGCGTACAATCTCGCCGCTCCACTCCTTCTCGACAGCCTATCCACCTTTACCAGTTACGAACTTTGCAGCTATTCCTCCCTCGTTGTATATTCAGTTCTAGCTGGCTCGTTGGCGCTGAAGCGGGTTGATTTCAAAGCTAAAGTGGTGGATGCTCCCGAAATCAAGGCAATCCTTGGTGATGGAGAGGAGAAAGTTGAAGCCTTGACAGGAAAGATATCCGCTGGCGCCAGCGCGGGAGACGAAGAAATGAAAGGCGCGTCATCAGCAACGCCGGCCACCGCATCGACGGTCGTCAATCTCACTACTTTAGGAACTAGCTCAGGAACACAAGCCGATTCAGAACCAGCTGTTGATTTTCAGCCGCTAGCTAGTCTAGTGACCAGCCTCTACAATGGCAATTACCAAGCCTTCTTCCACTCTCTTGCCGCAGTCGAAGACAACTTCCTCAGTCAGGACCGGTATCTTTACGAGCACCGAGCGTGGTTTGTGCGGGAGATGCGTCTCCGAGGATACCAGCAATTGCTCCAGTCATATCGGGTGGTGGGCCTGAAAAGCATGGCAGCCGATTTTGGAGTGAGCGTTGACTTCTTAGACAAGGACTTGGCTCGATTCATTGCCGCAGATCGGATACCGTGCACAATTGACCGAGTCAACGGCGTGATCGAGACCAATCGGCCCGATGACAAGAATAAGCAGTACGCGGATGTTGTTAAACATGGAGACGCGTTGATCACGAAGCTTCAGAAATACGGGCAGGCAGTACGACTTAGGGGATCAGAAAGGAGCTGATATAGATATTTCTTGATCAAGGAGACAGAACATGTCTCTGTGTGATAGGCAGTATCCTGGCTTGCCATAGCGACGGAGTCTGTGGACCGGGATCTTAGATTTAGATAATGGGGTTCATACAAGATGTGCTCCAAACTGGTTAATGTAACATCATACCTTGCATATCTTACGTCGGCACAGTAGAAATGGCACTGAAAATATGGGCCAATCACTGCCAACGGCTCCGTTACCCCAACTCGAGATGCCTGCCCCCACGGTTATCAATGATGCCCTTATCAACCCCTGCATTTGAGGGGATCAATGATTGATACTGGTCATGATAACTTTCTTCGCACCTCAAGCATTGGTCGCAGCATTTCCAGGCTATCTTCCAGGTCACAGTTGACGTTTTGGGATCTTTGGGCGGTGGAGAATCCGTATCTCGCCATCTATCGGCGAAAGCCGCTCACCAGCCCAGATGACGCCGTCAACCGCCCCTCAGATGTCTAGGGTACTTGTCCAGGCGCAGCACTTGTCGACGAAAATCTCTCAATCCTACTCTACTTTCCCTTTATTGAGAGTCTCGACCGCTGGCTCGACAGGGGCTTCGCGATCTTCAGGTACGGCTCGTTCCGGCTCGCTTCCCTTGTACAGATCTACCTCACGCAACGTCTACTGAGGTACTGAGGGACCCACTTGGAAATACACGTGTGACCCTTGTGACTGAAAAGATTTTGCCGCTTGTCCTACTTTTCTTTACCGTCTTCCTTGCCTTTTATCAAGCTTTTCATATTTCAAGATATCTGATACTACTGTTCAGGCGTTCCCTTGCATCCCAAAGCTAAACCGTCTTTTATCCACAACCGCACGATGTCTTCTACCACCGCCCTTCGCAGTCTCAACATCAACAATATCAATCCGTATGTCAAAGCCGCCAAGTACGCTGTCCGCGGCGAGCTTGCAATCAAGTCCGAAGAATATCGAGCGAAACTAAGAAAGCAATCTCAAACGAATGGCGTCTCCAAGGATACCTCTTCTCCCCTTCCCTTCGACAAAGTCATCTCCGCCAACATCGGCAACCCTCAACAACTCGACCAAAAGCCCATAACGTTCTTCCGCCAAGTCCTCTCTCTTCTCGAGAATCCCCACCTCCTCGAGAATGAAGCCGCCCTAAAGTCCTCCTTCCACTATCCCCAAGACGTCCTCGACCGCGCTAAATGGCTGCTTTCAGAAGCCCATTCCATCGGCGCCTATTCTGCCTCCCAAGGCATTCCCGCTGTCCGCGAATCCGTTGCAAACTTCATATCCTCCAGGGATGGTTATCCAGCCTCCCCATCTGACGTCTACCTGACGGCCGGCGCCTCCTCCGGCGTCAACACCCTCCTGCACGTTATCTGCGCCACACCCCAGACAGGCGTCCTGGTCCCGATCCCACAATACCCGCTCTACACTGCCACCCTCTCCGTCCTCAACGCGACCTGTGTCCCCTACTACCTCGACGAGTCCAAGCACTGGGGCACCGACCTCGCCGCCATCAAGGAGTCCTACTCCAAAGCCAAATCCTCTGGGACCGACGTCCGCGCCATCGTCGTCATCAACCCCGGCAACCCCACCGGTGCATCCCTCTCCCCTGACGACATCCACTCCATCATCGACTTCGCCTCCGAAGAACACCTCGTCATCCTCGCCGACGAAGTCTACCAAACCAACATCTTCCAAGGCACCTTCACCTCCTTCAAACGCGCCCTCCGCGACCTCCAATCCCAACACCCAGACGGCGGCAAATACGCCACCGTCGAGCTCGCCTCCCTCCACTCCTGTTCCAAGGGCATGGTCGGCGAATGCGGCCACCGCGCCGGCTACTTCGAGCTCGTCGGCTTCGACCCCGAGGTCCAGGCCCAGATCTACAAGTTCATCTCCATCATGCTTTGCCCCCCCGTCATCGGCCAGTGCCTCGTCGAGATGATGGTCAACCCACCCCCACCCGGCTCCCCCTCATACGAGCTCTACCACGCCGAATACTCAGCCATCAAGTCCGCGCTCCACGAACGCGCCACCGCCCTCTACAACGCCTTCCAAAACCTCGAAGGCGTCTCCATCGACGAGCCCATGGGCAGCATGTATCTCTTCCCCTCCATCACTTTGCCTCAAAAAGCCATCGAAGAAGCAGAAAACCACGGCAAGAAACCAGACGAGTACTACTGTCTCCGGTTGCTGGACCGCACGGGGATCTGCGTCGTCCCAGGGAGCGGCTTCGGGCAGAAGGAGGGCACGCTGCATTTCCGAACGACGTTTCTGGCGCCGGGGACGGAGTGGGTGGGGCGGTTTGGCGAGTTTCATGGGGAGTTTATGGAGGAATTTAGGTAGAACCTTTTAAGGGCGTTGGGTGAGGCGGGAGGGAGGCCGGGTTGAGGACGGAGGGGTGGCGGAATCATGCGGTGCTTGATTATAGGGAGCGGGTTGGGCGGTGTAAATGCCAAACGACGAATAACGGATATATGATGACCTATATAGGAGTTTGGGTGCCGGGAAATTTTCTGGCTGGCAAGAAAAAGATCTCAATTCAGTCACTTGAATTTTTGGCTTCTGATTGGAGGCAAGAGCATCTGGGCATCTTCATTTCTCTGATGCGCTTTGGCGAGATTTCTAGGGAGAGGTTCGTTCGATGAACTTGTACACCAGCTGTAAAGTCACCCCGTGTTGCTATCTGCCACACTTGCATTGGTATCGCCCAGCTTGAAGTAGAGATCTGTGATTATGATGGCTGCGTGGACCCTTATCGTCAGAGCTCGGAACATCGCTGCCAGAGCGGAAGGACTTACCCACAGCCAAATGTCTCACGATAATCAATTGATTCGGTAACCTTGAGAGAAGTATATGTATTCAACCACACAGTCGCTGTTTATAGTCCTGGTTTGACTGCCATGTACGTCGCAAAGTCGGCGCATTCTCCTCACAGCAAACATGCGAGGCAATGTGGAAATGTCCTCGCAATAGCCTTGTCGGTCGCCTGAAATATCCGGACCTCTATTTGTTGCGTCTAATCCGAGTCTGTCTCGACCATGAGTTGCAAATTTCCCCGTTGAAGCTCCATTACGTTATTTCGGAGCGACTTGATTTCCTGTTGGTGATCTTTGATGGCTTGGTCGGCATGGTCCTTGTAATAACGAAGACTACTCTCCTGCAATGTGATCCTGTACCCCTGGTCTCTGCAGGTAGTTTCCAGCTCCTTATTCTTTGCTTCTAGCTTAATCATATCCGGAATTATTGTGCAATAGAAGTCTGCTGCAACGATCCCTCCAGCCTTGAGGAGATCTTTGAAATCTTCTCTCTGAATAAAGAACTCCTTTTTCGCAACCATGAGATCCAAGGCCGCATTTCGGAGCTTATATCCATCTGAGGTTAGTATCGCCCAAAGAAAAGGAGCTGACTGGATGGACTTGTCAAGATCGTGCAACCAGAATGACGTACGAGTTGACTTCAGGGAACCGAGCATTCTCTTAAACGCAATATCTCGCATATGATGAGCTTCTCTCTTGTCTGCAATCTTGAACAACTCGATTTCGAATTGCCAAATACTTGAGGGTCGTTCTGTCATTTGGATCATGGTCATATCGGGAAATCGGAAGGTGTAGAGGTAGTAGAGGAGGCACTCCACGGCGAAAGGAGGATCATCGTCAAGGGTAACAGTGTTGGTAACAGTCTCGCCAAATGAACTTGTGAATACTGCGCGAAAGTGGCCATTTCGCGGGCAAAGGATCGATTTGTGGGTGTGGAATTCAAAGGTCGATCCGCATTTCACTGAGCAGTCAGAATGCCATCCATTGCGGAGAAGCCTATCACACGTTTTCGAGATTAACTTTGGTGGACTCAAAATCCAGGGAAATGAGACAACTCACGCAATATTAGCTCCTATACAAGCACGATCATCAAACGTCACCTCAGAAGATGGAGATGGAGAAGGTGTCGAATCCCATCTCTCATCATCCTCCATGGCGGGCAAGAAAAAGCTTTGATCGTAAGGCGGAGCCAAGTGGTGGGGGTGTGATGGAAGGAACCCGACTGGCTGGATTTTCGCAAATTTGGAGGCCGCTTAGACTTGGCGTTTTAGCATTATTGGCATGAAATCTCCTCCGCGGAAAGCTTCATTCTTTCCACTACATAATATATTTTCTCTTCAAGGACGGGGCCCTAAGTGCAGTCTAAGCTATCTGAGTTTACAATCTGTGAAGTGAGGAAACGGTTGTAGGAAGCCCCAGTGTTCGAGGCGAATACTCTTCCCGCGGTATCATGACTCCCACCTCTACTGCCGAGCCGTAGGCTTCATTGATAGCTGTTGATTAGGCCAGGACCGTACTGCAGAACGGTCAAGCTGCTGACCTACGAGAATGGGGAACGAAACCTATCAAGAAGCCATTGAGAACAGGACAAAGCCTAATATGAATAATGATAGGGATAAGATCAAATTCAGTCTTTGAACACTTCGTTAAGCTACTAAATGACCTCACTCCGCTATATTCGACAGGAAGTATAGTACAATCTCGATGCGAACAATATCGTCATGTGTAAAAATCGAAAGACCGTTTGAATCGCTTGTCATTGAGGACTCAGATTGCTGTAAGATTGTCGACAACGTCGATCATACAGGGTCAAGTCGTCCGAACGTCGATGAAGAGATTTTCAACCAATCTTGCCCCATTGCTCATGACAAGCTTATACTACATACCCTAGCAAATGCGCTATTCAATAGCAATAAAGTCGTTCTCACGCTCTGTCACTCGATGGCGAATGTCTTGGAGGGATAGACTCTGAGATCTTTGTCTGCCCGACGCCTATCAATCGCCTCTCCATCCATAAATCCGTGGATATAGCAAGCTCCGATGAGTTTGTACCGCTGTATCCTGCGTGTTCCGCTTCCTCTGGACGAAGGCCGAGCTGCTCCCAGACTGGAAGAATGGCGGCTGTCCATAGACGGTAAATCTGGGAACGGTTCAGTGACATCGGATCCCTGCATTGATGATGGAGACTGAACAAATATTTGTGGGCTCTGAGGGGATTGGGATCCCGAAGGGAGGTTAGTTGAAACCTCTAAATGAGGTCTGCCTGCTGCTGCTGTCCCCTCGACTCGTCGGATCTTAGATAAGTCTCCGATAAAGTCAGGTGACCATTTCGTCGACAGTTCTGACGCCTTGGTCGAGTTCACAAGCTTGAACCTGGAAGTGGTGCGGCGCCTTCTTTTCTTAGAATTGTAATTCGACTGAAGCTCTGAAGTCTGGTTATCAACCCTGCGGAGAGTGACGGGAACGCTGCAACCGAAGAGAATGCATATGCTATCACCAGCCTGGGTCCCTTCGGGAGCCAGTCCCAGATCGTCACTGCTTGTTCTAATCAACATGCGACCCCAAACTACGTCACGAACTCGACTGAGGAACTGGCTGATCATTGAAGCATCCTCAAAGACAAGGTTATTTGTGATATTGAGGTGCTCCCCCGGCGCCAGCTGCTGCCACAATTCTTGGCAAGCTTGTGAATACCATGATGGTGGGTTGGACCCATCAAGAGCTCGACCCGCAACAAGTGTGCGCCAAAAGTCATCGGGAGGTAAGTTGTTCTGATCTCTCCAGTCGGCACGATTAAGCCAACTCGGCGGTATTACACCACCGCTTGCGGGAGCGGTCTCTGCAGCGACTTCACAAAGCTCGAACCCTGTAGCACAAAGCAAGCGATCGTCCAAGTTCTGGGGAAATATGGTTTCTATGTTCGCTTTGTTCTCCCCTGAGGCGCAATACTTGCGCCTCCCGTGGAAACGGGATCCAATGAGTGGGTCCGCATTCAGTCTTTGGGCTATATTCGCCTTATTCAGTGCGAAAGGCTTTCCATCGATTCGGCCTATCCAGCTTGGCAAAGGCTCATTTGTTGACGCTCCTTTTGGTGCCCATGGCAAGCAGATTATATCAAGAGATTTTGACCTTCGGACGATAGAAGTGACCAATTCTTTATATATCTCAAAGACGCTTTTATTGTAGTCTACCTCGAACTGCTTGTCGACTACTTGCGATTCGAAATTTCTGGCTGCGGCTACCACTGTCCTAGCAAGGGTATGCCCAGTTACGCTTCTCCGTCCGGTGTCATGGGCGCTCTGTTCCCTATCATGGTTTGCCACCAGACGATGCAACGCCTGTCCAACAGCATCGTCATCACTCGATGAATCAGGCGACACGTACCAAACTGGGCGTGTATCTTTCGATAATGAGAGTATAGAGTACACAATGTCCCGTGGATTGGAAGCTTCAAACGGCAGGAAGTAGCATATCAAGTCTTCCATAGTCTGAAGCGGCTCCAAAGCCCATAGAGCTGACTGTGGCTGGATGCCTTCTGCTTTGGGTAAGCCTTTCCTTGAAGGGCGGAATAAGTTATTGATGATCGTGACAAGGTCAGTCGCCGCAAGACCATCAATTTGGCCAAGAATAGTCGGGTTGTTGTGGAACCCTGCATCTCGCCGGAATAGTCCGCTGACTTCCTTAGATCTGTCCTTAAAAAGCTCGATTGCCATGATGAGCTCTTCCCACGGAACCTCTGTTTGTCCACAGCACAGGATAGCCCTTCTAGCATAAGCGATTTCTTGAATTACACAGCGACGACTGAACCACTTCTTGCGCATTATCTCTGATAGAGCGTGCCATTTCCTTGACGTATCGGAGTTTTCGCTCTTCGAATCAATAAGATGGTCGAAGCACCTAGGATCTGAGACCTCACGCACAAAGTGCAGGCCCAATGTGCTGTTATTCACAGCATCTTCAGGTCCCAGCTATACTCGAACTTCTGTTGCTCCATAGTAAACGTCCGCCATGATGGAAACCTGGGAGCTTAACTCTTGCTCGTTCTGTTGATTGATATATAGAGCATCGACCCAGATAAAGGGAGGAATCCGACTCCCGATCAATCTTCGTAAATGTCGGAGGGCAGATGCTAAGTTTTTGCGGATCTTGATTGCTTTGTGATCAATCATCATAATTTCTTCATCCTTATCAGATCCCCAATGGTACGACAAGGCGACATATCTAGGTTCGTCTGTAGGACCTCTCAATGTTTTGAGTTCGAAAGTACCATGTATCTCTGCTTCTTCAGTCATTGCTGTATAGAGCCTGAGCAGCCGAATCTCGTCTCGTGGTCTTCTGAGAGGCGTATACATATATTTCTCAGGCTGCGCCATGCCGTGCCGAAGTCGATGGGTCAAACGGGACTATTCCAGTTAGAATCTCCTTCAGTGTGTGACAAGTCGCTGTGTCGTCTTACATGAATTTTAGTATAGGAAATGTTCTGCGCTAGCGACAAATGACCATAGAGAAGCTGTCAGCTCTGTGCATTGGTCCTAGTGCTTGGTTTTCTCCTTGAAGCATGTCGGCGGCCGTCACGGAGAGGATGCGCCAGAAAATTTGAAGACCGGGGTTAGGATTACGCAGGGACAATTGCGACCGCCATCTCCAAGTTGTTTCGTCTCCAGAGAAAGCATTCGACTCAACGCGTCGATCAGCAGGCGCGGCGAATATTAGCCACATCAGAAAGTTGTTAGCGAAAGGTCGGAAAGGCTACGCAAGAAGAGCACAAAGTTAATTGTAAAGTAAGACAAAGTTAATTGTAAAGTAAGATTTGGAGTGCGAAAGGCAACTCATAGAGAAAGGCAAGGCTGTGGTGTCAGCTAATTTTGGCGGGCTATAGGCACGGGAAATTCGTCTATGCGGCATTTGTACGCGAAGCAGCCACTACTTAAGATCGACGTGCATCAGGCCCAGGTACAGTCTCATATTTGCCCATTATAGCCGTAGCGTATCCCACTAAGGGAGCAAGAAAACCCATGGCGACACTTCTGGCACTTGGAAGGGAGGTGGCAACGTACCAACGTGCCTGTGAACCAGAAAGAAAGTCAGGTATGCAGACACAGTCCCCTGCACCCACCGTGCTCTGAGTGGTTTCCGCGACTGCACAGGAGATTGCAAGATCGTCCGGAGCCGACGCATGCTGATGGGCTTCTGGAAACTTGGTAGAATACATCCAAGGCCAGGCTGTCACATGCAGCCTCAAAATCAAGCGTTTCACGCGTTGTTGCAAGAGACTTACTGCTCAGAGTCAGTGGCCTCATCTTAAGTCATTCCTGATTGGGCTCCAGGGCTGTTGAGGTGGTGTAGGGCGGATCAATATCAGTGGCGACTCTGAGCGGTTCGAAAGTGGGACTTAGAGGGGCGCTTTGCCGGAAAAGAAGTAGGTAGGTCTCTGATGGTGCTCACATGAGACCTTCAACATGTAATGATGCATTCCTCTGTATCAGCACTCCAAATCCCATCGCGGCGGCATGGTGAAATCTGATGCTCTGAGAAGTCTCCTATATTTTATTGGTAGATACCTGGTAGGAAGACATTCAAAATTTTAGAGTAGCTACGGCTCGGTAACATCAAGACCCACCAGGCTTAAGTACCTGAGCCTCCGAACCCTGGCGTGCCCGGGAGAGGCTCGGTTGAAGCGGCCCGTAGGCCCCAACCGGCCCCAAAAAATCCTAAAGGTGCACTTACCACAGAATCTTAAAGAAACGACTGTTTAAGTTCATGGTGAGAATTCGTCGAATATGCATCCAGGGTACACACGCTTAACCCTCAAAATCCACCGTAGCTGCTGCTTACAGTATCACGCACGGACGACTCTCCGACGACCTCATTCTCACGTCGGGTTTGCACGTTTCTTTCGGTGCTAAGTAGAAATCGCTTATAGACAGGTTGTAGGGCGATTGAGAAGACTCTTATTCGCCATGGAAGATGATCTGGAAAAGATGGTGCGTCTACTTTGCCCTGCATAGTCTGAGGTCGCGAATGCTTCACCTGACCTTGACGTGTTACCACAACAAAACGGCCGATGGACGACACGAAACAAGAATGACGAGTTTCAGCTGAGATGGCATTGATTTGTGAGTAGACACGATCTTCAATAAAGCGAGGAACACAATTTCGAAAAATTTCGAATTATGCCGGTATCGACTACAGGTTGTACTAGCTCTTCCAACAATTGACCCACTTCCTCAAAAGCTAAAAGCCTGATAGGTCCGCCGCAGGAAGCCCGTATAGGCCAAGAGTGAGATCAGAAGGTCGTCTATTGAGCTCTTCCGCTTTTCCTTTCAGCTCATCAACGTCCCAATTAGCGTATGTGAATCTCCGATTGAGAAATTCCGCTTCTGGCGTGGCAAGCCACACCGAAAACCACGCGGCAAGGTCAACTGTGAAAGACTTGTCAGCCTAGCCTCATATTCAGGAACAGAAGCAATTGCTCACCATCGTCCATCGGGGGTACATCGCTCTTTGCATTCATGTCACTCTCAACGGCGCCCGGCTGCAAGTGTATCATCCGTAGCCACGGGTTTTCTTGTGCTAGGTAGTCCAAAAGTTTCGTCCCTGCGAGCTTCGAAGACGAATATCCCGAGTAGCCTGGAAAAGGGGGAGAATGAGCTACAAGGGTGGAAATGTTTAAGAGGAAGGCGTTGTCTTTGCTAGCGCGAGGAAGAAAGGCCTGGGCCGAGTACAATGTTCCCAGTGCATTAATTTTGTAACCTGTCCACCAGTCGTCTCCGTCGAGGGTCGCAATGGGACCCTTGGCGCTCAGGTAGCCAGCATTGCTGACAAAGACGCGGATTGGTCCAAAGGTTTTGTAAACTTTATCGAAAGCTGCGTCGATGGATTCTTTCGAGGAGATGTCACCGGGAACAGCCAGGACTCTGACACCCTTTCCAGTGCTTGTCTCGATCCGTGCTTTAGTTGCGTTGAGCCTGGATTCCGTCCGTCCGATCAATGCAATTTGAGGTGCTCCAGCCATAGCGAATGCATATGCAATAGCGGCTCCGATACCAGAACCGCCGCCTGTCACGACAACGGTCTTGGCCTTCTGAGAGAATTCGGGCCTGGTTGGATCAATGGCTGGGTACGGGTTCGTATGCCATGTAGCCGTGAAAGACGGAAATGGTGCTTCAGACATTCCGGCAAAATTTTTCTTCTAGTCGTGGGTCGAGTCTATGATCCTTCTTGATCTCGCGGTAGTGGATACCGTCGCACTCAACGAGGTCTTTTATAGTTGATAAAGCACATGAGGCAACACCTCATTCTTCCCATGTCGCGTGTCGTAGAAAGGGCTCCTAGTTTGTCAGCGAACGAAATCGGCTGAATGCTCAAAGTCCCTCTGTCAGCATTCGATTCCCAAAAGCAAGATTGAACCTTGCCGTCATATTCAACTCCACTGTCATCCACAGTCTATGGTTGATTCCTCAACCCTGAGTAGTGTGCTTTCAAAACATCTCTCCTCCTTGGGAAGTCATCTATCATGATATCAGTTAGGCGGCCCATCGAGACTGTCCCCCACGTCAACGTGTAGGATAAACTCATGGCTTACGCGAGCCAAAGTTACCGGCTACTCCCGTTGACCTTTTGCTGCAATTGGTAGTCTCAAAATCAGTGATTTCAAAGAATTTGTTTCGTCCGTTCGGCTATTTTATGAACGTTCGTCTATCCGATTTACCGGTTCAGTTTGTTCAACTAAGGGAATCGGAAAGCTCATTAATTCAAAGCTGTTTGGACCGGGCTGAACTAACATCTGGAACCACTGCTGTAAATCCTATACGACACCTTTTCGTCCGCCCTATCCCGCACACAGTCCGATACAGATGTTTAAGCATTTCCTGGGGCACGGACCGATAAAACTAGATAGGGGATAATAAAAAGCTTAGCCCGCCGAGAGGAGGCCGCCTATCACCGCAGGTACATGCGACAGACCCCGCATTTAAAGGCCCATTTGCGATAGTAAGCGGCAGATTCTCGTCCATCCGTCCGGTACGCACGAATATTCACAGCATTCTGGCCGCTTAATAATAAGCCAGATATCACCAAAATCTCCGCAAAATGTTTTGACATAGGAGGTCGCTGACACCTTTGCGAGCAATGCTTTGACTGGATGGTCTACTGACTGCGAGCGGTTTCAAAGCGCACCGATTCGTTTCGCAATTGTTGTTCCCCAATAGGACAGACGCCTCGGACGTTTTGAGTCACGTGAGAAATATGGAGGTTTCTTTGCCTCAGAGGATCGAACTCGTCTACCAAAGGCTAAGTCTGCGGAGCCGGAGCTCGGCGGATGAATTGAGAGCCTCCTGCTGCTCAAGACTCAGGTTTGCTCGTCCGCCCGCCGATTTCGAGCGTTGGCGTGACGCCGCCTGGTTCTCGCCATTGTCGTACCAGCCACAGCCTTTGCTCAGCCTAGTCTTGATCATTTCGATTTACCTCAAGAGACTTCAGCATAGCAGAATACCTCATTGAGAAAACGATACGACATTTGGCTGCTCGCCGAACGTTTCGTCGAGCTTCGTAGCGCCTAGCACAAGACACCAAGGTATCTTTTCATGTGACTCTTCGAGGACATGGTGTATTCTCGAACCCACAACCCCACAAAGGTCGATCCACCGTGATCGCCAGCCGCAGACGATTTTCCCAACCATGTAGGTTTAAAAGATCTGCTGCAGGATCGAAAGCCCTAGAAGCCAAGGAGAATGGTACGATGGAGTGAATGTTCATTCGATTTTCGCCTCGTAAGACGCAGGTCACACGTATTTTTGCCCTTCTATCGGAGTTCGAGACATGCCGGCGAGTGTCGACAACGCGCAATGCCCGGCCTCATTTTCTCCTTCCGTGGTTTCCACTACGCCCCAAGACACTGGCAGTAGGGCCGCATCAGTATCATCCTTTGGTCCGTGACACGCTGCGCTTATTCCTCCACTGCTTGTTGCTATCATCGGCGTGGACAACTTCGTCTTCCTGGCGCCTAGAGCCACAAGAGCTCCCAGCAACAAAATTCCAACCGTTGCGGCACAAATGATCCCAAGTTCGGAAAACCCGATTCTGGAACTGTCGTATTCTTTCGCCCTTGACTCGTCAAATTTAAAGGCACTTGCCTGGACTAGGAAGACAGCCTGCGAGATAAACCAGTGCAAAACCGTCATGCTAGTCATTAGCGGCAATCCATACCATAGAGGCAGTGACAGGAAGTATGTTGATCTCTGTAGGCCTTGCGGAGTCGACAGTCGAAGAAACCAATAATCCAAAGCGAAGAGATTCCACTCTTCGACAACAACGAGCTTGGTGAGGAGAGAATTATAAAGAACGAATAGACAGCTGATCTCAAGTTGCCACGAGTTAGAGAAAAGGACTGCAAACCAGAATTGTCTCGGGGAGCGGACCCTAAAGATGCCGGCAAGGTTGTAAGGATTAGCGGATCCAAGACCACGTGACCATATTGCATGAGGACCAGCGCCCTCATTGGTGGTTTTGTCGCGCCAGAGGGCAATTCCAAGGAGAGAAAAGGCGGTAGCGATGAGAATAGTAGAGCTATGTGATGAGTGTGAGCTGATAGAAAGCTTTGTGGAAGCGGACATCACTCACACTGATAGTACGATAAACCATGATCTGCAACTTGAAACTTTGAACTTCCTGATCTCGCGTGGCTCACCCCACTCATCAGGGTCTCCCACTCAAATATGATTCCTGAAGAACCGCCAGTCTTTAAGACAAAGGCCTTTCGTGCAAGGATCTGTTCGTCTCAGAAAAGAGGCAACCCCGTCACCGATTGTGATCAAGTATTCACACCCTGCATTCCTTCTACTAGTCCAAAGCGTGTATAGAATACCTAGACACTTTGTCATGTTCATAGCGCAAACGATGAGCATGATGGTACTGTTGAAGTGCAGCCCGCATTTCTTCGACAGATCGATAACGCCCTCACTCAGGCAATACTCCGCGGTAGCCAGTTCCCCTTTCTCAACGCCGCCTTTAGCCCAGACCAACCAATCGGAAAAGTCGCGGCTGTAGATGATCTTCCTACACTTGCCGGGTTCCCAACCGTGAGTGTTAGGGTTAGGAAGGAAATTGCAGACCCAGTTTCCAAGAAGTCCCCAATCGCAATCAGGGTCCAGAGTTGCGTAGTACCAAAAAAGAGAGGTGCCATCGTTAAAAGAGTTGCTATTGTCTGTTAAATTAGTAACGACAACGACGTCTCCTGCGCCAGATAGAGGATTGAGGTAGCGTCGCGCACATTCAGCGGGGGAGATTCTGTCGAAAGACTTGGCACTCTTTCGTAAAGGTTCGGCATTCTCGCCCAGATAAGTCGTCCAAGGTTGATCGTTCGTCAAGAAATCTTTGGTCACGACGGCACGCGCGTAGAAGACAAAGGGGAAGGATGAAAATGTTGCAGAGTTCCACCTGTCTCGGAAGCATTAGCGGATGAAGCTATCAGTTAGTTTTAGGAGTCGTACAATAAATGGAGAGGCCCAGTACTAAAAGCCAGCAGCATAAACACAAGCATCCGCCGGCGACTGATACTCGAAAGATTCCTCGCGCTAAGGACACCAATATCTAGAGACCTGTGCATCCTATGGCTTCGATCGACCTCTGTACGAGTTGGAGCTGACAATATCTGCGCACAGAAGTTACTCGCACCAAGCAGTAGAGATGAGAGAACGTTAATTATCGCATGGAGCATGGCGTTGTACCGCTTGACGGTCCTACAATCTCCCTGGAAAAGAGTACCTGTGCCGTGTCAATTCCCGGTCTCTTGGTATGCAAAGACGACGATTAAAATATTCATGCACAACACGAAGGCACTTGTGGATAGTTGAATTGATAAAGCCGTGATGCGATCTAATAATTTCTTGCTAAAAGTCTGTGATCTTTTGTTTGTAGGATCGATCTCAGGAATGTGACGTTTAAAATCATCGATTTTCGCGACACGAACCACAGATCCGTCGGCTTGCGGGGTTGAAGATCCCGTCGCTATTGGCGAAGAGGTTCTTTGGGTCAAAGGCGGAGCGCCTGTTGATCTTTGTGGTGACGAACGCACACCTGAATGGAGGTGAGGCCTTTCCGAAGATGTTGTTGGAGAAGTTTGCGACAGACTTGAAGCCGTATGAGGGTCAGAAGAATCTCTGGTGGAACTATGCGGAGTGTTGTTCGCAATATCGTTATCACTTTTGTCATCTGACGATCTCTCAAAGGCGCAGCCAGCATTCAAATACTCAAGTTGAACTTCGGCTGTTTCTTGCCGATGGAGGTATGATAATCCAGTAACATCGCTCAGAGAAATTCTGGATGACGATCTTGAACGAGGTTGGAATTCCAGAAGCCCTGACGGGTTAGTGTTCATTGCGAAGCCAGCCGAATAACTTGCCGAAAGGGTGCAGCAGACAAAGAATATGCTCTATCCTTGAACGCGATGAATGTGTGTCTAAATCAATGTTTAGTTTGACCGCATGTGCGCGATGAAGCTCATCTTGTTTGGGAATGGTTTTAGTATAGAGGGAATCGGAACTGACCACGCATGCTATCAGGGTATAAGTAAACCGCCACATCAGAATCGTTCCCTTGGGCCGATTGACCGGAAAAGAAGCACGAAATCCCGCACCGCCACCATAATTTGAAGCTCTAGAAATATACTCAAGGATATTGGGAGATTGGGTCCCAAGGTTGACTTCGTTTTGTATTGAATCCATTGGATATCGGGGACTCCGTAGGGTTGTTGTACAAGAGGCGTCATCCCGTGAGTCCGAAGTAGCGATCACAAATGCGTCATTCCATGTCAATGAAGGTATTTGCAGTGGCTCTAGACATCGTCAACCCGGAGAAGCGGGTGGCGGTGCTCAGAAGAAAGATTTCAAGAAAGGCATGTGCTTGCGTAACAGGCAATTGTAAGACATTTTTTCATCAACACTGGACGTTCTCAGAATCAAAGTGATTGATAATTGGTCCAGAGTGATCCTTGTGGGAAGTGCGACGCTCCCCTGTCATTTGGACGCCTTGTTTTAGGACGCCACACAACGGAAGAGAAATAGGCGTTGACGCGCACGTCTGATTTATGAAGGGATCACGTCACTCCGCTGCCGGACAAATTGCCAAAATTGACGGCGATGGCTTGGTTCGATGATATCAATGATATGTTGTGTTAGTTAAGCGCTCACGCATCAGGGTTCTAAAGTAAGTTGAATCTTGAAGGGGGAAGAGCAGGATGCGGATCTTTCATGTCTTCTCCCGCCAGGAAACCGAAATTCTTCGTCCAGCTTATCCAGCTCGGCTGGGGGCCGCTTCACACTCATCCGTGTTGCGCGTCGCTCGCCTGAGCGCTCACCCTTGAACCCAGTCAGTCAGGAGACGTGGCGTCCGTGGCGTCGTGGCGTCGTGGCTGTTCGCTGTAGCCTGTAGTCCATCAAGGCAGCTGCATGCCAAGAGATGCGCCAAGATTTGCGGGCCATTAGCGGCGAGCGGGCCGTGCCTTACGCCCTTCGCGTTGTAGTAGCGCGCTTCCAGAATACCAAGCAATATTTAATGGAGAACGAAATTGCATGTACGTTGCGTACCTAGGTAGGCAGCCCATCGATCTTTTATACTACGATAAGCACTTCGGCGTTACGCCGCTGCTGAGTCTCCACGAAATGCAATTTAGGCAGGAGAGGACTAGACTACTCATTTGCTTCTTAGGAACGGAGAAGCACTTCAAACATGCTCTAATCATTGTCAATAGTGTTTAAGTTGTGTCCTTTTGGCTATTCATGCTTCACAACCTCGTCCAACCATTCATCATGGACTATGAGAGCCGGAATGAGGTGAGAAAGAGACGCGACGGTGAGCTTTAGCCCCTAATGCTGCATCGATGGCTCCGGAGCGTGCCCTGGAAGTCTATAGAAGGAGCTGTACGAGCTTCTGGGAAGCGTGAAGCGTAATTACAGCTTCTGCGGCTTGGTGCACGACTACAGCGTGGTCTCAATCTGGTCTGCGGCCAGTAGCGGCAACAGTCTAAACATTGACCAGAGGGTGCCAAAGGTGGAGCGGGCGGTCTCTGGACGCGTGCTACACAACACAGTCCAGATCGGCGTCAAAGGTGACGCTGCAGAGCGTGGGCGTGGAACAGGTTTTGTCGCTAGCAGCAGAGCAAAAGGCAAGGACCCTGATCTTGGTCTTTCTATTTTATGCTATCTTGAAATCCACTTCACCTTTCTCTATGACGAGCACTAGTTTATCCGCGTTCTCCCCTCGGAACCATGGCCCTTTTCTTTCCTCTTTCTCCCAGTCGTCCAAGTCTTCCTCAGGGGTCTCGTCGCTTTCCTCCTTATCCTCTTTCCATGCCCCAAGTTTCATTCCTTCAACATCCTCCAACGTCCCGAACATATACCACATCGTCTCTAACCCTCGGTCTGTGAGAGAAACTCGGTATGTCTCTCCATTCTGGAGCCCTGTAGCAAGGATCGCATCCCGTGGTACTTGGTGCTTAACTTCTAGATAATTCAAATTCTCTTCCGGGTCGGCAGACGGTGACGTGGACGGCACTGTCACGAAATCATACCTCTCTCGCACGTTTCTGATGCCCGTGTTGAAGTTAGGCCAGCTGCGCGGCCAGATTTCGATATGTTTACCTGTCTGGGCGGAGGGATGTGGTGCAACACATTTGATGTCGTTAAAGGAGCGCATGTGAAGGGAACCGAAAGGATTGTAGTGAGTGGCAAGAGTGATAGGAGACTGGGGCTGGGGAGTTGTTAAGATGCGAGCCTTGACGGTGACATAGAATGGCGCATCTGAAGAAGGCTCCAAAGCTGGAGACGAAGTGCCAATAGTGAGACCAATTGTGACTTCGGGATTAGGAGATCTGATTGATGTGATTTGCATATAGAGTACAATGGGAGTGGCAGGAGACTAGACGTACCTTTGCATGCGAAAACCGCGCCCTCGTCCCGTCATGGTGAAAGCGCTCTTACAGGAGGTACTCACATTCGTCTCTGTTTTTGAGGAAGAACCTCTTAAATTCTCGCAGATGTTAGACCCGAGCCGCTACGAGAAAAGTTGTTAGGGAGTTGTCTTGCTTCGCATTCCTGCTGCCTTATGCTAGGTAGCGACATCATCTGCACCATTAACGGCTGCCTGCGTCATCATGGCCGCCGTACGAATAAGCGGCCGTCGGTCTTCAGCACACCACCACGCAGAGCGGCAGAGCGGCCGCCAACCAAACCCAACAACGTCCTCCAAAAGTGACAGCCTTTCAGCACTGATGTACAAGAAGGGTGAAACCCACATCATGCGCAGCCCCACAGTTGGACCGTCAGATCGATTACCTCAAAAGTTCGAGGTCCACCAACTATGCCAAGGTGCTACACCTGGTTTAGGTAGGGAATTGTCTCTTCATTGCCCCTGATCCTGTTTGCAGACACAGAGAAAAATACGCGTCCAGTACTATTGGACCGGATAGGCGTCCAACATGAATTTCGCATCCAACTCATTCAGAGCCTCATCGCTCGAACGATGTCTATTTGTCGCAAGAAGTAGCCTCTGGTTTTGGCGCATGTTCACGGCGATGGACTGCCGCGTTGTGCTTGGGCAACGGCTTTCAGCTCCTGAGAGGCATGATGCTATTGCGACACCCACAATTCATTTATGTAAACTTCATGATTGATAGATAGCCAGTCACTTTCTCATCTTCTCATGGTCCAACAAAGCTGGCGCTATGTGAGGCGTACACGTTTCAATCTTTGATTACCACCTCCAGTCTTTCAACCCTATCGCTGAAGATTTCTGCCTTCATCTGTATGCTGATACCCTCCCCAACCTTGATGCTTCGTTTCATTCTTCTCCTCACTCGCTCTCTGCTGAATGTCGAGAAAATGGCAACATCAGGATTTGCTGCGTCTCTGTTCTTTCCAACCTCTTTATGTGGCTGTGGAATGTAGCGTTCAAAGCAGAGCCAAGACGAACACGAAATTGCGCAACACCCTCTGACAATTTCTCTCCCTTTCGATGCGCTTTGAGCCCTTACGAGGATGGCTTGAGTAAAGTTCTAGGACTATAAAGGTCAGAAGTTGCCTATTGCTTTGTCTTATTAATCTATGTGAGCTGTCTCAACATCTCTGTTTCTACTATGAGACCTGATACTTTGATCCTGGGCCTTAGTTGCCTTCTAAGCTTCTCCAATGCTGACAGGGGGAAAGCCGAGCCAAACTATGTGTTCGATGTAAGCTGCAATACAGCGCCGACAGATCCTAGTGATCCGGCGCGGCGATTTCGAAGAGGACGAGCTGGTGTCACACGCTCGAACATTGCAGATAGTTTTCATGCTTACCGTGTACGATCGCTACTCAAAAGAGGGGGGAAAGTCACTTACGACAAAAACTGCGACGATCCGCCTCCAAACAACAGCGGATATAAAAAGGACGATTTTCCTACAAAGAGAAGCGTTGTTGAGGCGGCTTATGCTGATGCTCTCAGACTCGCAGACGGAGCTAAGGATATTGATTCCACTGGTTTCGCGTACGTCATCATAGTAAAGCTTACAATGTTTCGACACTTAGATCTTTCTTAGATTTACTCAGTACTTTGCTAGCGCCAAGACAGATGTGCAGCTGCAACATTTCAAGGCTATGATGGGAGCCATCGCGAGTGAAGATTAAAACTACAACATAGTTTTCGAATGTTCTGGCACCGGAGGGGACTGTCAAAAGGGCTCGTAAGTGTTGTGTCCGCACCGTACGATTTTCCAGTCTTGCTCATCGTATAGCGTTGCAAACACTGATGCAACTACCGGTACCTCGGATGATCTCAAAACCATCCACATCTACAACGATTTCTAGACCTCTGCCTCTACAAAGTATCTGCTCTACAGAGACGATAAGACAACGCTTAATCCGCCTTTCCGAACAAAAGACAACGCAGGCTGGTGCCACAAAGGCGATGACGAAAATAGCTCGAGGAGAGCGAATTTCTTTGCTACAGCTGGTGGGTGATACCGATGAGGATATTGCTTCGTCCCAGCTTCACGCTAATACATAGAAGGACACTCAATTCTTCACGAGCTCACGCATCTAGACTCTCTTGCCGCGAAGGCTGGACTTAGCGCGGACCCGGACAACAAAGGACAACATGGAACGTATGACGTTCAGGACCAGAAGAAGGACGGTTGTGAGCTCGAAGGCGCAAGAAAGTACCGGGACCGGTACAAAGCAGATACTACCGGTGACGTGGCGAGCCCGGACTACAATGCTGAAAGTTATGCAGGGGCTGCCACAGGTGAGAACCATAGCGCACATAAACCGCTTTCCCACTTTACAAGCTCCTGACACACATTTTTATAGAAGATTTCTTCATGAAACTCTGCACTTTCAAAGAAATCCGGCCCCTAGACCCCGCCACCAGCACCAGCGGTGGAGGCGGTGATCCCAATCCAATCCCTGACCCCAAATGCGCGGGTGATAACCCCACCGACGGCCCTGTGGCCTTCCACCAGCCCGACGCCGACAAATTCATCAATGACTTCTGCGGCAACCGCGACTACTGGGGCCAAGTCATCGTCCCTGCCGTCTCTTTCGGCACCGGTCTCACCAGCGATGGCCGCCACAAAACGCTCGGCATGTCCGACTCCCGCGACGTCAACTCCGGCGACAAACTGTACATATCCCTCGCATTTTCGGAGAATGATTGCATGGGCATGTTCCAGTTCGATGTTGGCCAGACCGACGATGAGCGGACGAAGCACTGCACGTATCGGTTCGGGAAAATCAACACTGGGTGCAATTCCGGCGGGGAGTTTCCCAAATACGGCGGCACACTGGACGATGTGTGTGCGATCTACACGTTGGCGGCCAGGAAAGGGGATGCGCCGGACCCGACGGTGCTGAAGAGTCAGAGTGACTTGGGAGATTTTGTCTGCGTGGATACGTAAGTCGACGCTCCCTCTCCCCTCTTCTCTTGCTTTCTCCTGCTCCTCTCCTACTCCCTTGCGTTTCTCTCTTGCATCCATGGACCCTATCCCCTCGCTCCTTCTCCTCGAAGAACCTCTTTTCCATCTGCTGCTCCAAGCGCCAATCACTCTTCTAACTCTCAACAGGGACACCTCTGCCCTGGGCCCAGACTCGCCGCTGAAGAATACCTGCACGTGCCACTACGCCAATGTGCCGGGGCCGACGGACTTGTTCAAGAAGCCGCCGAGCGGGAATTGCAAGGACACGAACAAACTTGACCTGTTGACTAATTAGGAGTGTTACGTGGACATACAGCCTTGGGCGAAAGTCATGGGGAAAGGAAGCTTGAAGGCATAGGAATTGGCCATTCCCATTTTTATGTTTTCGTGGTCGATTTTTGCGTTGAGCATGGTGGGAAAATGTGGATTTCTCGATCGTCGGGAACGGTCTGTATTATCTAGGCATTAGAGAGTGGGAGGATATCATTGAGTGTTTGCCATATATTGTTAGTTGAAATATGATCTTCAATTGTTAGCGAGGCCTATGTAAAACCAGCGGGACCAAATTTTTGTAATATTATCGTAATTCATACTCCGCCGAGATTTTCGCCTCATCACACCAAATTGTCGTGATGAATTTCACAGAACAACGCCAAGGTGGGGGGTTTCGGACCCTTTTGGCGCGACGGGTACGGCACTAATATAGCTGTGACAGGGGCGGAGCCACGGCGTAGGTATTGGCATACTATCGGAGCGGAAGCCAGACTCGCAGACGTTGCCGATTGGGTCTAGAAAGATCTTTTGATTTATGTCCTCAATTATTAATTTATTTCAATGTCGCTAATTGAAGTCGGAAGATCTTTTGATTGTTTCTTGAATTTTTGTGTCTGCCTTCGCATGGACATGAATAATCCCGAGGTCCACGTGAAATTGCATCTCTAGGTCTTTCAAAGGTACACTGCTATATGCTATTTACCTTAAATATGTGGACATCAGACGGCCCTCAGAGGCCAGTGGACGCGCCAAAAGACTCAGAAAACTTCACGGAACAGTCCTTGTGTCCCGCAAGTAGTCATGAAGAGCGTCTACACGGCCGTCTGCACGATGGCCTTAATGGCCAGTCTTGTCCAGGCAAATACAGATCTAGTTTCGCTCAGCACTCCAGGCGCAGCATGGATCCAAGAAGTCGACGCCACGGTCATCCTTCCGCAGCTGCCGAATCCTGTCTCAGGCCACAACTCGTTGTGGAGTGCCATCTATACAGATAATAACAAGTCCTTCATGCAAGGTGTCAGCGCAGTTGGTCCCGGCGAGTACGTCATCTCCTTCGACAAGCTTGTTGTCCCATCGCAAGTACCATACTAATGTCCTCTAAGCACTTTCTGCGGTGCCGCCGGAACAACCGCCTGGTGTAACAATGCATACACGCTGACCGGCACGGCCCCAAGTGAGTAATAGAGCAAAGCCGTATTGTAGCAGATCTGACATGGCATGCAGACTGGAACGTCTTCCATGGAACGTCTGTCACGGCCGGACCTGGATCCGCCGTACGAACCCATTGTTAGCAATTCCCTCCAGCGTTCATTATGCCATCTAAATCATGATGCAGACAGATTGAATCCGAGCACTCAATTATGGGACCAGAATATGTATATAAACGGGAAATTGGTCTCGACGCTTTCAATGAGTATAGACACGATCCGAACCACGACAGCGGCTAGACAACTGACAGCGTCTGTAGGCCAGGGCGAGCACGGCAACCTCTTCTATATCTCGATCGAATGTGCAGCAGGAACCTGCGCACCGCATCCAGCCCACTGTATGTATTGCCGTGATCCTGACTTGGATTTTGCATGCTGATATTCCACAACAGCCTGGCAGGACGTGTCAATTGTCCTAAGCCAAGCGGATATGAGCTTCAAGCACACTGGTGTCTGGGCATCCGGGGCGACAGGTGGTGTCATGTCGACTCCAGATGGAGGAAGGACATGGAACTTTACCACCTTGTACATCCCAGAGCAGAAGGCGAAGCAGTAGGCAGACGTCACGGCGTCCTTGCTCCAGGTCGACGTATCTTGAAATTAAGCTTTAGGTCTAGTTCAGCCATATCTTTCCAGTGGCTGTTGGCAGCATTTTGCCGGGCAGTGTCCATAAATGGCGTCACAGCCGAGGAGATAAGGAACCGTAGGATCCCAAATACAGAGATTGTGGAGATCTTGCATATCGCACTATGTTGCGCCAGTTGACAGTACCTTTGCGAGAGACATGGTTCTTGCTAGACGTTCATGTTCGGGGCTGAATCTCCATAGGTTGTTGTTTAGATCGTCGCTCTGAGAATCAACATCCGGAGTTTGCCCATGTGTAAGGAGCTTCCAGTTCCATCGAACTTATAGCTATTTATCCATGTTTTAACGCTGTATGATCTGCCGTACGATCTTGGTCTGTCATAGGGAAATAGTCTTGCTTCTTTAAGTTAACTTTTTTTTCTGTCGAGCGATAGTAATTCTAGGATATAAGCTAGAGCCAATATCCGAATTCCGCTACGATGTTAGACGACGACGGCACCATTATGCGCGCGCTCGCGCGAGTCGAACTCACGCTCACCTGGGCCCACGACGAAGGCGAGCTTAGTGGTGTAGAAGCAGAGCGCGACGAGCTGAGCTCGCCGTGGGGCGCACGTGAGGCAGGGCCAGAACTTCAGGTCCCTTGGCGCCAAGATTTCCGTCACCGTCCACCCTGGCGTACCTGGACAGCTGCACAAATCTATTTCGAGTCACTACAAGAGTCTATGTCCAGCTTGTCCACAGACTTATTCAACCCACAGCGCAAGTTCCCGTTGGATCTGGTCTAATAATCTTTTAACAGGATGCGACGGGCTCCCAATCCAGCCGCAGAACGAGCTGCGCAGAATCAGCAAACCATAAAGAACCTACTGAAACTTGAACCGAATAAAATATGCGCCGACTGCAAGCGCAACAAGCGTACGCAATCTCGTTTTTTTTGCCATCAGACTACCTTAGACTAATCTTTTCGGCGATAGATCCAAGATGGGCAAGCTGGAACCTCGGAGTCTTCGTTTGTATTCGATGCTCAGGCATCCACCGAGGGATGGGCACCCACATCAGCCGAGTCAAATCCGTGGACTTGGACGCTTGGACAGACGAACAACTACAGAGCGTTTTAAAATGGGGGAACTCTCGGGCTAATAAGTGTGGCTCCTTAAGTCCTCCGGCCTGTCTCTCTGACATTCTACAGGTACTGGGAAGCAAAACTTGCACCTGGTCATGTACCCGCGGAAGCGTTCGTACCTCACAAGCTCCAGCTCTGGTTTGTACTAACTCGAGGCATGCAGCAAAATTGAGAATTTCATCCGAACGAAATACGAGTCGAAGAGATGGGTGATGGACGGTCCGATGCCTGACCCATCTACACTAGATGCCGAAGGCGATGATGACGTGGTACGTTGCAATACACAGACCTATAACCTGCGTACTTATCTATTTCAGCCATTGAGTATCGTACAGGAAAAAGCAAAGATAGAGCGAGCTAATTCCCAGCGTATCTCCTCCGCTCCTCAACCTGCACAGCCTGTTCCGCAAAGGCGAGCACCTCAGCCTAGTATCGACCTCTTTGGAGATGAAACCCAATCACTACCTGCAAGACCAAGCACTACCGATATACCCTCGAGACCTCAAGCAAAAACAGCGGTGCAACCGCCACCGAAGCAGAACAAGCCTGGGGATTCGCTGCTTGGACTTGACTTCTTCGGAAATCCCCCACCCTCGAATGGTCGTCCCTCTAGTGCCGCGTCAAACCCACTCAACTCAACAGCACCATCAAGGCCAGACCTCAAACAATCGATTCTCTCTCTTTATGCTTCCGCTCCGAAACCTCAACCGCCAACGCAGACTTCTCCACACGCCCGTCAACCCTCGTTTGGAGGTATGTCACCTCCGACTGTCGGATCTCCACCGGTAGTAGCCTCTCCACTAGCGCAGAATGATGCTTTTGGTGGACTCTCGGATGCCTTTAGTGGTCTGAATTTTTCTAACAAGGTTTCATCACCACCTCCTCCAAAGCAGTCTTCTTTTCCCGGCCTTGAGACTCTCGCAAGCCCAACCAGTATCCCACAGAAGTCAACGCCTGTTCCACCGAAGGTCACATCTCCGCCCTTGGGTGGTGGGTCTTTTTTTGATCCTGCCCCGCCAAAGGACGTCATCAAGCCAAAGCCATTCGCCGCTCCTGGTCGAACACCCTCCACAGGTCTCGACTTCGCCTTTGCCAATGCCACGCCTGCGCCCCAGAAGATGTCTCCAGCCGCCCCGCCACCACTCTCTCAAGACCTTTTCGACACCTTCAACGATTTCGCATCCTCCGCCCCTGCGCCTGCAGTCGCTCCAGCTCCAGCTCAACCAAAGCCCACTTCCCCACCCGCTCCATCTGCACCGACCATGTCCTCGGCCTTCAATCTCTCCTCTCCGACCACGACCCAACCCGCTGCCAAACCGACCGCTTCCAAGCCGCCCCTCGTGGCAAATAACTCTTCTGCAATGTTTGACGACCCCTGGGGTTCAGGCAACGCCTGGAGCACCCCAGAAGAAACCGCGCCCGCTCCACCATCGAAGCTACGGGCGCCGAGCATTGGAAGACCTCCGGATAAGATCACACCGAACGACTTCAGTGCTGGATGGGGTGGTGGAGGAGGAAACACAAGTATTGGGGCGAAAGCGGAACCGGTCGTCACGAAGGACGAGGATTTCGGCGGATGGGCGAGCGCGCCGAGTGCGGGGGGTGGAAATCAAGCGCCGAAGCCTAGCGGTGGAGGAGGTTTTGGGGGCAGTGAGGATTTGTTCAGTAACGTGTGGCAGTGAGAGAAGGAAGGAAATGGCAAGCTTGACGTTTGAGATCGCAATTTTTTCTGGACTGAGCAGCCGAGCAAGAAAGGCATCAATTCGTCAGCATGAACAGATGACGAAGATGGCTCTATTGTGAAACGCAACGAACCATCGGGGAGATCGAGTGCATGAGTATCCGAACGTGGATGACTAGACTGAGCTAGATTATTATGAAAATGTAATTGTACTGACCTACGAGAACGCAGTAAGCATATATATCCACGACACATGCACCACTATGAACAAAGTCTCATTCGACCAGTGTTCTTGACCTGTAGTGTACAATGATAGAGCATGCTAGTCCCCAACGCCAGGCTAAAAGCTAGAAATGTGGCAGGGAGTATGCTATCCTATCCATCAGAACGCAAGACATGCCGGCTAAGATGTTCGCAACGCTTGGATTGTTGTTTCCCATCCAACACCCATCCAAGAGCTCGTACCGCTTCCACGTTGATCCTCAGCTTGTGCAAACATGATCCACGCTCTTCTGAGGACGCAAGGCACCATGGAAAAGTACCTTAGTCTTTTCCTCTGCTCCATGCCAGCACGCAGTCAACAGCCTTCGACACCATATCCTCTCAGAATATCAATCTCAACCCATAGTACAACACCAAACAAACCGCAATGATGATCCCCGCCAGCTTAAGTACCGCGACCTTGTCTCCGCTCCGCGCCATCCGTGTCAGCCGCCCTGCGCTGCCGCGGATCGAGGTCGACATATTAGAGAATGCTTCTGTCTACGATGTGTCAGCGGAAGCGGTAACTGAGTGTGAGGAAAAGGCAGAGGCATACGGTGTTGTCGATCGTGTCTTGAGATCGCGCATTGTCGTAGATGTCGAGGGTAACGTGTTTTAGGGCGGCGGTTTTCTGGGAGAGGGAGGAGATAAGATCGTTGTTTTGCCTAGACAAGCAGGGGATTAGCATTGGTCGGCGAAGTAGACAGGAAGCCGCTCTGTCATTCGACATGTGACGCAAACTCACTCTTCTCTTGAATAGGCTTCCGACATGGTGGGCGTCGGGGATGCGCCTCTTGCGTAGTGAAGCGCTGATCGGCCTTATTCTTTCGGTCCGAAGATATCTTCTCTTCTTCCGTACGAATGGAGTTGCAATGTATGTCTCGGCTTCGTTCACTGTTCTTGCACCGTGGCGGAAAGCGTGGTATGTAGCCAATAGCTCTTCTATGGTCAAATGGTCGCAGTAAATGTAGGATGCGGACAAGACAATAACTTCGCGGTGTGGGCGTGCGTCGGGTCAAGTAGAGATTGAGTTACCTTTCAGCGATTGCATTGCTGGATCGCAAAGTAATCTTCTTCCCGTTGGTCACAAAGACCTCAGGAGGCGCAGGTGTAGGATATTTCTTATGGAAAGTATTCCGAGGCCTCGGTTGAGGTCTTCCGTCACCGAATCGAAAACTTTCGAAAGGTTTTCTTTCCTTCCGCTGATAGATTTCTTTTGATCTTTGAGTACGCCTCAACATCACATCCTCTCGCCCCTCTCACCACCTTGTCATGCGTCTCCGCCTTTCCGTCCCTCTCCTTGCATCCACAACCCCACCACCACCCAGCACGCTCGCTTCCTCACCTCTCAGCAAAGCCCCTAACCTCGCCCTCCTTCCCCCGATCCCCCTCTATCGCCGTATCCTCCGCACCCACCGCCGCCTCCCACCTGACCAGCGCATCTTCGGCGACACCTACGTCAAAGCCGAGTTCCGGCGGCACCGCGACGTTGAGAACCCTCTACATGTTGTTGGGTTTCTGACGGAGTGGCAGCTTTATGCGCAGAAGCTGGAAGGGGACGAGTGGAAGGGTGAGCATTTGGATAGAGCGTTTGTGGAGAGATTGAGTGATCAGCAGGTTGGACAGCTGTGGGAATTGATGCAAACGATTAGGAGGAGGAATAGAGGGGAAGAGGTGGATGGGGAGGGGTTTGATGCTGAAGATGCGCGTGAAGGGAGAAAGTGAGTTATCTGGTACGGTGTGGGAAAATACGATTCAAGGCGAGGGTACCCATTCCTCGCCGGTGACGAATGTCCTGGCACATCGGCTTATTTCCAACCCATTTCATGATCTGGATGTCACGAAGAGTCCATTGAATGTGAGACACATGACTGCGAAAAGCAGTCTCGTTGGTCTTTCATAAGTCACGGTGGCTCGTTTCAGCTACAAGCAACAAAAAGCGTTCGTCCTCAAAGACAACGAGCTCTCCCCTGCCAACCTCGATAAAAGCACCTTGCCATTGCGGTGCTGTCTCTCCACGACCGTCATCGATCTCCACCATCACTGCTGCCAGGGATATCGTTTGGAATCTTTTTGAGTCATATATATATATCTATACTGCTCCGGCAAGGCAAGAGATCAGCCCCGATCGGCCTTATCTTTCCTCATCTACCGACACCACCGAGAAGGGAAAAGAACGATGTGCAACTACGCGTATACCCACTCCTCCTTCTGCCTCGCCCGTCCGCGCCACCGCTTCCTCACCGTCACGTCTCCTTGTCCGTACAACCCTTCCCCGTCTACCCTCACCGCCTGCCCGCTCGTCTCCTCTTCCTCCGGGGTCCTCCGCACTCGCAATTTTCCCTCAACCCCAATCTCCACAACCTCCCCATGCCCGCTCTGTGCACACCCACATACTTACAATGGAGATTACTCGCACGCGATCGTGGCGGAAAGGAGCGGGATCAAGATCGGGCGTAGATCGGGGACAGGACAGAGGGGGTGGGAGGTCAGCAGGAACGTCTATTCACAGTCTCAGGGCCCAAGCCTGTGGGCGCCAAGCACGGTGAATTGGGGACTGAGGGGCAATGGGTGGGTGTGGGACGACGCGAAGTATACGTACGGGAACGGGGGATATGCCTATGCGAATGAGCGGGCGGGGAGGAGTGTGGTCGTCGTAGACCAGCCGGCGAAGTGCTGCACGGTCATGTGACGGAACCGTCCATCGAGAGAAGGGGAACGGCAAATTTGCGCAGCAGATTCAAGAGGCATTGTCTACAGGAGTGCGAGATTTGATGGGCTGTTGCGAAACTTAACTTAGCATGGACTTTCTAGATAAGGTAGACAACACACGAAACTGTTTTCTCTCTCTCCCTCTCTCTCTCTCGCAATTGGCCCAAACCCGTCCCGTACGGCTCCTGGGCAGAGCCCGCCCACTCCCGCGCAGCCTGCGATACCGCAAACAGTAAGTGGCGAGGCTGAGCTTACTTCTGGCTAAGAACTACCTAGTAAGGTACTGAGGTCGTATCGCATGACGCCTGCGGGCTTGAAGGGTAGCACACACCCATGTCAGATTGCCCAGCCTGTGGCCATCTGTACTTAAGGTAAGTAAGGTAATCTACCTTAGCTACCTTAAGGTATGGTGGGGCCTGAAAATAGAACTAACTGGCTGGTCGTATTTGAGGCGCGCTGCGAGCGAATGAGTGATAAGGGAGGGAGGGAGGAGTTTGTGATTGTCCGATGTGGACGCTACCTTGCCTTGCCTTACCTTAGGTAAGTCAGCACGAGGTTTTTTGAACTTTTCGGCTTTGGGGTTTTTGACTTTGGCGCTTGGTCGGGCGAGTTAGGGGGATGCGAGGGTGGATGGTTTTTTGCCGGCGAGCATTGCTTCTAGAAGGTTTCTAGCGGTTCCCTGGAGCGAGGATTGGTGTTCGATAGTGCGATCGTCCGCTTATCTCTAACATTTAGGTCCCGTAGATAGTTCATCTTTGGCATGTGTCCCCCTCGCGCTGAGAAGATTTCTAGAAAGGTTTTCTTTGGCGGATTTTCTGTGTGCATGGAGGAGAACGGCGCTTGTTTTTTTGCCAACTGGTCTAACAGGCCTTCTCCCCGCCACGGAAAAGGCGCCCGCTAACTTGATCGTATTTGACCTCATGCGAGTGAGAATCGTGGAGAGCTGAACCTACTACAGCGCCCCCCGGGCATTCAGATACGGAGGCCTTTTCCAAACGCCACACGTAGAATCATACTAGCCAGCAAAATTCACGGCGCAAGGGTGCCGGAAATATCACCCATCTCACTACCACCAAGCCTCTTTAGCGGTGGTTTTTTTGAGCTTGATGCGGGAGAAAAGTTTTTGGGGAGGCGGTGTTCGCTGGTGCGGCTGAGGGTAGACGGAGGGGTTCGTCGTAGTGCCGAAAAGGGTAAGTAGTCGCTGGTGCGATGGATTAGTGCGATGGATTAGTGCGATGGATGAGGAATGGGATGGGATTGAACTCGTGATACTTAAAAGCCTGCGGGAGAAGCTGCCTGGGGTGTAAGTATCGTGTCGGTCGCTTTTCCCTCGTGAGCGCGGATTTCTTTATCGAATATATTAAATAGTATCGAGTATCTTAGACTGGCTTTTAAAAAAAGGCACTGCTACAGAAAAATCAATCATTGTCACGAACATCCCTCCCAACCCACCAACATCAGTCACCTCCCCTCCCTTACCGGCCCCCCTTTCAAAACCACCTCTCACCATGTCCTCCTTCCCTCCCGCCTCGTCCGCCCCCCAACACCTCCTCTCAGACTTCGACCGCACCTCCAACCTTAGCTCCCTGACCTTCGAGGACATCGAGAAGCAACCCCAAAACCTCACCTTGGTACCTCAGAAAGACCCCCGCCGGCATCTGCGCCGGTTTGCGTTCTTCTGGGTCACGCTGCTGAGCGTCGCGCTCGCGCTGGGGATCGTGGCGGTGTTTGTGTATGTGGGGTACAGGACTGTGGTGCAGGTGAAGGAGGGGAAGGGGAAGGATGGGGATGGGCGGCAGGGGTTGAAGAGCACTTGAGAAGGGGGGGATATTGGTGCGGCATGGACGGAGTTCGTTGAAGTGCTAATGGGCATGGTCTGGGATGCTCTTCGGGGGAAAACGAAAACGTGGGCAAAAGAGACTCTGGAAATATGGGCTGAACTCAGGACCGAAAATGCGCGGTCGCAGGGTCGAAGGAAGTTGCTGTGGAAAATGGGGAAAAGAACCTTTCCGGGGTCTCGAAGAAGTTTGCATGATAATGGAAGAAGCGCGGATTCAGACGGGGGAGGATTTAAGAATACCTCGACCTCACAAGACACCGTGGGACGAAAATAGGAACGGGCCTTGAGAAACGCCTATTGGGCACTTCAACAGAGCGGTTTGTGGAGCCTCTGTTTTAAGTCGTTTGGTGACAGATGATATGGAGAAGAGAAGAGAAAGGTAGAATGGCAATGCTGTGTTTGACGAGGGAAGCCAATGATGAAGAGACAAGGAGGAAATAGATTGAAAAGTCATCGGGTCCATTGAGCTTCTTTTCCCTAGTATTCAATTGAGCTTCCTTTAGTGATTTGCCACGGCAGGAAAGCGCTCCCTCAACAACGAAAGACTAATGGATGCTCAGAAGCTATGAGGTCGGTATGTAGGTCTCAGCGCATGCCATAATACGTTAATAGGAAATAGAAGCACAACGAAGCGATTGCCCGCGGAATGTAAGGGCAGTGATGAATGGAAGATGTCGCCGATCCAGATGCTTATGTGAAAGGATCTGCGGGTATTATTAGGCCTCCACGGAAGCGTTTCACAGATACCGAGAAACATAGAAGGCCTCGCGGTTGGCTTCAACTTGGTCGTTTCGACGGAACGTTTTTTGGACTGACACAACCCGAAACGCTGCAGCATCTGCGGTTATGGATCCTCTGGACTAGGTTCTGCCATTGTCGTAAGCGTTCCGCGTTCGGCGCCGATGCTGGCATGCAAAGTCTAATTGTAACCTTCGGCACCAATCGCGAAGTGGCGGATGGTCGCATGCAGCCTGTATCCGGACGGCGAAACGCATATCAGACCCGATGCTGTGGATGTGTTTGTTCCCACCCGCGCACGAGGAAATTCCTGATCGGGGAAACACTTTTTTCTACCAATCGTCCGTGACCTGGTAATCTACTCGCATCCGGCTCGCGGCGATGAGATCAACATTGAGATCAACATGATGAAAGACTGCAGCATGATTAATGACGTATCCAGCGGGGAGAGGTTGCAGAGGGATCGCCTCAGATTCCCTGTTGAGGTGAATCCTGAGTGTTGCGGGATGCCTTTGCGGGTATGCTGCAAGTTGCAAATGCACGTTAGCGCAGTCCCGACGCAAATCATCTGCACGACCGGCTATGAACCGATCTTTAACCTTTCTGTCGTTCAGTGAGCAGTGAATGAGCTCACCCTGGGAAGAATTGACCCATAGGCTCCTCCAGTCGGTTCCCGACATTGGAACACTGACCGACATGTACAATGTCAGTTGAATTCTGAGGCTGGAGATTTTTGAAACGGAACGCCCGTGTGGGCTGCTGCATTGACCGGCGCCAGTGTAAGCAACCACAGGGCCGCCGCCAAGCGGAAGAGAAGCATGGACTTGATTCCAATGTGACCCAAAGTTGCCAGCTCGATTACTCCGATCAAGCATCAAAAGAGGCTGCTTCGCGTAGAGCCAACACGAAGGCATGACGCGGCTGCAACGCAGGATATGTTCAGCAGAGATACATAGCCAGCGCCTCGATCGCCGCTGTTGGGGGTTGGATTCTTTTATGGTCGAGCGTGGACGATGAAGCACGCTCAGATGCGGCGCATAGATTCGTCATTTGGCTGCTATTCCGGTCTTTTGACCCCCAGGCGGCCGCCACGAACTTACGCGGCGGCCCGGCGTCGGAGGCCGCTGAGGACCGATATTCGGGGCAGGTGGGGAAGCTTTCGCCTGACACACGGGAAGCTGCGAGGGGCGCGCGTATCACCAGTCCGCGGCCGCTTGCAAATATGCCCCCAGCGGCCACCGCAGACTTCTTTTTTGTAGGCGACGCTCATGGCGGTGCGCTTCGTCGTCATGCTCGCCGACCGAACCACAATAGCCGCCGAGATATCTCCCCCTGGTCTATATCGCGATGCACTGGACAGGCGGAGAAACTTGCAGCTGCAGCTATCCACCAGACCCGCCCTACACCCCCTCGGCATCTCGGCTGAAAACCCACGATCCTAACGGTTTTCTCGCCGTGCCAAGCCGACCCAGCCATCTTTTGATCGAATCACCCGCGCCCATTCCTGCGGCTTTCTCCTGCGCCCCGGAACTTGCCCTTTCTCTGCCATGACGCCGCCGCTTTCCTCGTCTGACCCCCAGGGCGACTGTAGCTTTTAGGAAAGGTGCGGCGGTCTCGCTGTGGCCCGGCTGGACTCACCGGGAAGCTTGATCCTTGCGCGCTGCCTCCGTGGCCGTGCGCCGCGGTCCGCGTCCACTTTTCCCGTCGGCCATAAACTCCCGACCCTCTCCTCCGTCCCCGTCGCCATCTTCTATCATCTCTCCAGCCTCAGTATAGCAGGTCTCCCCCGAGAACACTTTCGGCTTTGCGAGAAATCGCCTCCATCTCGCAAAGTATCCGATTGGCGAAATGGATAACGAAGCGATCAACACGCAGCTGGCGTATGAGGCTCGCGAGGAGCTTCACAATCGGCCGCGTGAAGAACTGAAGCAGGAAGCTCAACAGCCACCACCACCCTCCCAACCGCCGCAGCAAGCGCAAGGACACGCCGAAAACCCACCGATGAGCGCGGAGGATGTCGACCAGCTTCTATTAGCCGGAAAGCGGATCATCCGGAATCGTAGTCGAAAAGCATGCTATCCATGCGCAAAACGCAAAATCCGTTGCGATCGCGACGAATGCCAACCATGCAGCAATTGTCGCAAGCAGCCACATCCTGATCTCTGTAACTTTGAGCCTGACGAGCCTCGTCGATTCACCAAGAAGCGCTCCTCTCCGCCTCCGCCAAGAACTTTTGATGGCTATGCCCAGACTCCCACTTCTCAACCCTACCCGGTCCCCAACAGTTCTCCGGCATTTGCAACGCCTCAATCCGCGCCAAGCTACGGTTACCAGCCCTATCCGCCTAGCCCGTATGGTCCATCTTCCGCTGAGCCTGTTACAAAGCGTGCGCGGATTGCTTCTCCGCCGCAACGTCCGCCGCCAGGTTATGCTCAACACCCTGCTCCGTCCTATGGTTATGGTCCCGCCCAGGGCAGCCCGGTATTTCCATCACCACGGCCACAGACCAGCGACCCGTCTCGGCCTCCACAGTCAGGCCCCAACGGCACAGTCTTTCCGCAGGGTCTCCCAAGCCCTGATTTGCAATGGCAGCAGCTTCAGGCTATCCTGCCTCAGCAGAAGGATGTACTGCGTTTCAATCCTGCGTATCGAGACCACTCCAAGCCGTTCAATCCCATTGTCTTTGATTTCGATGGACTTGAATCTGGTATCTGCAACTATCTGGAGGACTTGAATGCCGATCGCCTTCGGTCTCGTTTGATCAGCGAAAACAAACGGCACTCGGAGTATGGCCTTTCGTGGATTGCGCTACTTCTCGCGACCCTTGCCCAAGGCGCTCAACTATCTGAGGGCTCACTTGATAGTCGCACAACTTCCTCTCAGGATTATGTTCGACGATCCATGATGTGCCTACGATCTGCAAACTTCTTGCTCCGTCCGGTCAACGAATCAATCCAAGCTTTGCTCGTTCTCGCCAACGTTTTGCAGAATGACGGCCAATTATCTGCTTCGCATGTATCCATCGGCATGGCCGTTCGTCTAGCCCAGACGAAGTCTTTGCATATTGATAGCTTGGCAGAAAACAGCCAAATGCGGAGAAGACAATGGTGGCTGGTCTGCTCTCAAGATGCGCTTTTCGCTCTCGCTTACGGCCGTCCTCCCTCGGTTTCAATTCCCTATGAACAGGATCCACCTTTCGACTCACTTTGGAGTGAAAAAGGCCTCACATACACAGAATGCTTATTTGCGATATCGAAGCATATCGTTATTGTCTTGGAGGGATTTCCTGACCAGGTTCGGCGACGCGTGAGGCATCAAGACATCGAAGAATTATCCTCGATCAGGGATAAAGCAGAGTCGAAGCTGAGGTCGAAGCAAAATTGTCGTGGTATGGAAGATCGCATGCAATACCATGCGCTTCAAATGTTTGCCTCCTTCGCGATGGCTTGCACATGTATCACGGTCTTGCGGGTCGGTGATAGTGAAGGACGAATCGAGAGCTCCAGTCATGCGCTCGGTCAGATGCTCCAAAAGTGCAAAGCTTCGCTTGTCGAGACAATCCAGGCGTTCGTGGATCTCGAATCTTTCAGCCAAGTCCCACCCCGGTCATGGATCATGGTCCAAGCCGCACTAAGCTCCGCAGTGCTGCTGGGGATCATGGGAGAGGTCATTGACAATAAGGGTACAAAAGATATTGTCACTGCTTTTAATTCCATCCTTTTGCGGGCTCTCCCGAATAAAACCGGCGATGAAGCAAATTTCCGATTACCGCGCCGCCACGTCAGGGCCGCAGAGAAACTCTCACGCCTATGCTTGGACGGAAAGAATGAGGGATGGAATTCCGCGCCTGGTCCCGAGAGTCATTCTACTAATGGCGGTTTCACGGCCGTCCCTGGTTACCAGAGATACAGTGAAGAGAAGTAAGTCCAGATGTCAATCTGGATTCAAGCGATGCTAACCATATTCGTAAAGACAGCCCAATTACTTAGAGAAATGGCACCACGGTGCAGCAGCCAAGCTTGGGAGCTCCGATCTCAAGCCGATTGACTACTGGGACGACCTATTCTTCAAAGGTGGGCTTATTCCAAGTACGACCGCTTCTCCAAACTGACCTTCTCAGGCAATACTACAGAAGACGAAGAAGCAGCAGCGAATTCCCCGCTTGAACAGCAGGAGCTGTGGGGTCTCTGATTCGCACCCAACCGGTGAAGCTCAGGTCTTTGAAGATAATTTGTATTGCTTGTGATGAGACGCCACTTCACTCACGTTCACCTCTTTCGGCCCATTTCCATGGTTTCCTTGGCATATGATACCTTTCTGTGGTGGGAGTGGCGAACTTTTACTGTTGCAAATTTGCTTATCATCTGACCGACGGAATACTCGAAGGGATGGCCTTTAATGCGAAGGAATTGAAGGTGTCGCTGTACGATAAAGTTCGATCAAAAGCAAATTTACTCAGAAATGCACTTGTCAACTAATGATACCGGAAATTGCACCCAGCGTTTATCAGTTACCTACCTAGTCTTTCGGAACATCAAACATATACCGTTTGGGTAGTAAATTTGGGGTTGCCGGAGGTTCTTGCAAGTCATACTCCTTGATAAATCCGCGTGGTTGGTCGCTCTGTTGGTCGCTTAGTCTCGTCCTCGCTTAAACAAAGGTACAGCGCGTTCTCACTGTCGTTCTTTCTTCATTACAGGCTTCCCCATCCTCCTGTTGGGCCAAAGCATATTTCGATCGGAGCACTCACCTTTTCGAGAAAAGATGTCTCGGGCTATGCCAGATCATGCCTTTCTTCGCCCTTGATCCCGTCTTGACTGTACAAAAAGTCTTTCAGCCTTGATGCACTATTCCAATCAAAACTGAGTATTTGCAACTCGGCCGGCTCGGGGCTGAAGACTTTTACGTGAATAGCGATCCAATCATGGACACTCTTTAGCGATAGTCCCTTTAATCCCAGGAGTTAAAAAGCATCGACCTTCCCGTGTGCTTGGATGACAAAGCCCATTGGAGCCGCGCTACCGAGGAACTTTTGTTCGCTAGAGATTCGGAAAGCAGAAGATCCCGACAGGGCCCGACTCTATCCGCACCCGAACTCGGTAAGGTTAGGGTTTAGAGGCGCATCTTGTCGCCTGCTTGGGCTTAGACTCCCAGCGACCTCTCAGAACCCCGGTCTACGTTGGGGGCGAACGTCGAAGCGTCATTGTAGTGGGAATTCCAAAGGAATACCATTCTCCAGATGAGGAATGCTTATATCCAAGGCCAGTTCTCGATCTTCTTGAGCTCATGGACCGTAGATGAACTGTCTCCAACACCTGCAAGTGTCTCTATCACCCTGTGGTTTGACAACGCGGATCACATGACCCCCAAGTGATTGTCGCGGGGTTGACCTCTAACGTACGTAACTCGTCCGACTGTACCTCCGGCCATTTTGCCTCCTTGGACCATGGACGTACGACACAATGCAGCAAGACCACAGGGCCAATCGACAGGGAATAGCCCACCCTCGGACGCGCAAACCCTACCGTCCCACGTTTCAAACCTGCCTGCGACCCAACAGTCTGGCAGTCCCCAAAGAATAAGGCGGCGGAACCGCATGATTACCAGCTGGTAAGAGCTTGTTCCTCGTCTTCCATGCACTATCTTACCGCATCAATCTAGCTTAGAATGCCGTCGTCGAAAATTAAAATGCGACAGGCTACATCCATGCACCAACTGTGGAAAGTTCAGCCGGGACTGTGTGTTCCTGGCTCCGGCCTTGGACTCCGCTTCCCAGATGAGGCTAACCCAGATCAAGGAGAAAATGGGTAGTTTGGAGAGAGTTCTGGAAAATGACGTCGCCAGGAAGAAAGAGAAATCTTCAAGTTCAAAGGCTCCCAAACGGCGTGAGAAGAAGAGACAATCCACCGCTGCCCATCTGCCGGGTGTGAACACTTCAAGTGAAGGGACCGACGAAGACTATGAGCCAGAAGATGAAAGGGATCTGGAGCCTACTCCCTTTGCCATCGAGGATGCCGCCTACCTTGAGGACGCCGACGACGACGATGTCGTTGATCTTGGCTATCGCTTGGGCAAGATGCGGTTTGTTTTTATGACTACCTTTCGTTTTCAACTGTTAACGTGTTCGTAGGCTTACTGAACGCATTGGTGGTCTGTTCCGGCCTAAAATTGCCGAAGAGGTCCAACGAAACATTCCACTTACTCTGTTGCTGCTGACATGAATCAGGTCAATTTCACCTTAGCAGCACCGCAGGACGGTGATATGCCACCGCCCCCTCCAGGCTACACATTGAGCCCTGCAAGCTCCGGACGAGGGTCATTCCTAGATCCAGGACCTTCATACATTGCACCTCGTTCTGGATTCTTCTTCAATGTGGACGGACAATCGTCATCTATCATCGACTATCTTCCCTCAAGGTTTGCTGCCGATCAGCTAGTTGAGCAGTACTACAAGGCTGTCCATCCAGTAGCTCACATCCTGCATTGGCCCAGCTTCCAGACTATATATGAGAATTTCTGGAACAATGTCTCTATGGGCATTGAACCACCTGCCCCTCAACAAGCCAATGTCTTTGCTGTTCTCTTTTCTGGTGTTATAAGCTTCTTGGAGGAAGATGTCCTTGGGCTCTTCGGCGTCGACCAAAAGAGCATGACAGAAACTTTTCAGGCCGGAACCGAGATGTCACTCGCGAGAGCGAACTTCCTACGAACTACCAAAGCATCAGTCCTGCAGGCTTTGGTGATCTATATGGTAAGGTATCCGAACCAAAGTCTTCTTCGCGCGATTCTAACGAACATCCAAGATTCCCATGTGCCGAGCCGAGATGTCACGTGCTCATTCAACTATGGTGGGTGCAGCCATCAGGCTCGCTGAATGCATGGGCCTACACCGCGATCCATCTACATATGGCGCGGACCCCATCGAATGTCAAGTTCGCCGTGCAATCTGGTACCACCTGTGCATGCTAGACATGCGAACCTGCGAAGTCCAGGGGCCACGTCCCGGCATCCGCCGCGAGGACTTCGATACCCAACTGCCACTTAATGTTGATGATGCAGACCTTTTAACTGGGGCGCCTACCGAGCCAGAACCTCCACGGTTTACTGACATGACTGTTACGCGCATCCGCTTCGAATGTAACGAAATGCATCGAATGATCTGGTTTGAACGCAGTCGTCTAGAGCGCAAAGAAATAACGATAACATCGATTCTCGGTCGAGTAGAATCGTTCCGCAAGGCGATGCTCGAAAAGTACACCCCGCTGTTTGACGTATCAAACCCACTGCACTACAACGCCAAGATTATCCTTGATCTTCACATTGGCCGCTTCTACATTGGTGTCCTACACCGCTACCATGTCAGCACCAACGTCCGAATCCCCGACCGCCTCCGCCAGCTAAACCTTACCTATGGCACTCAATACCTCGAATCTGCTGTGACGCTCGACACTGATCCGCTTCTCCGAACTTGGGTCTGGAACACCGGTGCCTACCAGCAGTATCATGTTGCCCTCCTCCTCATTGTAGAGGTTTACACCTATCCGATGCGCCGCGAAGCCGACCGCATTTGGCGCTGCCTCGACTACGTCTTCGAAGACATCATCGGCGACCCTTCCCAACCACGAGACCAGAAAGCCCGCCTCATCATGTCCGAAATGGTTGAGAGAGCGAACTCCTACCGCATCGCCCGCAAAATGCGTGCTCCCGTCAACATGATGCAGACAGTTCTCGCAGCCGAGGAAAAACACGCAAAATCACGACGGAAGGACATCCTCCGCGAACATCACACGGAGAACATGCTCAAGCACGCCAAAGCTGAAGAGGACATCCGACGCGCCTCCGCATCCGCCAGCCCCCCAGCATCAACGAACCCAGTTCTCCGTTCCAGCAATAGTCCCCAGCCAATCCCATCCCCACAACAGCGTGCGCAACAGGCTGCCAGTAACGCTGCTGCTCAAACGTCCTGGTCCTTCGACACCCCCAACACCTTCTTCGCGCGCCCCCAGCAACACGGTCAACGCAGTCCCTCGTACCACGACTCATCGTCCTCCGTCGGCCACCGCTCCTCCGTATCCAGCTCGGGCCGAACTCCCCCACCCCAGCCTACGCGGACACAGGCTGAAGTATTCCCTGGTCTTGGCGCGCTGAGGGGAGATTGGCCGACCGGGATGAGCGCGCAAGGCCCTTCGGTGTTGAATGCACAGAGCTATCCAGAACAGCCACGGCAGCAGGGAGCGAGAAGCAGCGAGGGAGGCGGCGTGATGCCTAGCGCTACGGGCGTATTTGGCATGACGCCTGTCAGTCAAGGTGCGGCGAGTGCAGGAGAAAGCGCCGGAGGGATTTTTGCGGGACAGGATCAGCCAATGCTGGACATCGACTGGGTGAGTCTTTTCTCTCATACATCTAGTGTTTTTTTAGTATCTTAAGTCGATGTTGATGTCGTATGCTAACGGCCTCCGTGTGTGAAATGTAACAGGCGGAGTGGGACAAACTCTTCCCGCCCGAAGTGAACACGGGGGATCTGAACATACCGACGACGGGAATGTGAAGTCACACACCCCGATCATCGAACTCCACGACGATGGTTCAGCGGACACCCTAAAGGGCGCTGGGAGCTGGATTCGCGGGCGGGGAGTTGTTTCGCCGACATAGGCGCTGAAGAAGGTATGCGAGAAATAGAGTATGACGGGGCAGACCAGCCTACAAGACGAGACGGGACGGGACGGGACGGGACGGGACGGGACGAGATGACGACGAAACGGGATGAAAAGCGGGAGAGTAGAATGGGATGGACGGCCTTGCGGCTCTCTTGCAAAGAAGTAGAGAATGGAATCGCCATAGTTAATCATGAGACTACAAACGAATTCTGGCTGGGTCCAGGACCGGGGCCGAAGACGAACAGCCCATTTATTTTTAATGAAAAAAATAATTCACAATACTAAGATAGTGCACAAGATGTACATGCAACGCGACCCGTCCAATCCGAGTCGCGTCTCATCGCGTTTAGCAGTATCTTGTTCTTCTTCTCATTCTCGTTCCTTCCGCGGGGGCTGGGGGAAAGGTTTGGACACCGGGACGTGGACGGGCCAGCATAGGCCAGCGCAGCAAAATCTTCGGTTCTTTGCAAGAGTCGACGGGGCCGTGGGGGCGTGTTTTGCAGGCAGCGAAGCTCAGCGAAGCCGGAGGTATTTTTTGTGCATCTGGTAGGGCCCGGGGGGAGAAAATTGAGGAGGGGTGAGATGCTGGGATGTGGAGACTGGGGTTGAGGGGTGGGAGATGTTTGGGGTGGAGAGGGGGTCTTAGGGGGAGAGAAAAAGAGAAGAGAGGAGAAAAGAGGGCGGATTGGACGGGAAGTAGGGAGGCGGGATAGCAAAAGTAAAGAGGGCGCAAAGGCGTTGGTCGTCTTAGAGGGGAGGGGGCGGAACGAAATGAAACGAAAAGGGATGAACGGACAAGGTGGAGATGGACAGAGCTGGATCAGCTGGATAGTGGAGCCTGGAGCAGAGGTTTTCGAGAAGAACGTGGGCGCACTGAGGGTTTGTTGGGTGCGTGAAGCGTTGCCGAGCTTGGTTGGGTTTGATTTTTGATCGGGATAGGTTGAGGGGAGGAGAGGAGCGAGATGGCGATGCGGCGAGTGGGAGGGATGAGGAGGAGGGTGAGGCATGTTGAGAAGGTATGGGAGGGGTGAAATTTGTATTCGCAGTTTTATCGAGGGGGCCATTTTTGCGCGCTGTGGAAAGCTGGAAGGGAGGGAGTGAGAGACTTTTGATCGATCACTTACGTGTGTTTTGGCCGAGAGGAGGAGCAGATTAGGAGTTTCGTGTGGAGAGAAACGGTCTGAGCTTTGCATCCTAGGGTGCAGATCTCGGCGCTTGGAATGTCGAAATGGGAAATATTATCTCTCTTTCAAGGTAGCATTGTACCGTATCTGTGGTCATGGCTTGGACAAGGTCGTCCTACTGCTCGTTTCTATCACATAGGGTTAAGAAGTCGTGTACCAGCCATAGCACGGCCTGGGGGTGGTCTTTGAGCAACCCAATTGGAAGGAAGAACTTCCCGCTTTCAACTGGAGTTTAGGTTCTCGTATGATCCCAAAATGACGATATCTTGCGTTGAATGAAAGGTGAGCAACACATGTTTAAGTAGTACAGTAATACCCCGATACTAGCAATCGATGAGGTTGACTGCTTGTGGCTTCAAAGTGCGTTAAAACTTCAGCGATTGTGGCTCGTCATGCAAGAAATTCGACGAAATGCTCTTGTCGAGCTCCTTTCGACCGTATTGTTCACTCTAAGGGGACAATGCTTTTCTTTTACATTTGTTCCTTATATCGAGGGGTGTACTGTAGTAGATTCCGGGGCATAGCAGACCCCACACCTTGTAGACTCTCAGCCGCCGGCAGACGTGGCAGAGAGCTAACTTTCAGAAGGCATTGAAGGAGGCGTGGGAGGCTAGTGGAATCCTGGGTTACGCCAATCGGAGGGCAGGCTGTAGGTCAGAGGATCAGGAAATCTGCACAGCTTGGCCTCTGGTAGACGGAGGATCTGGACAACACCTTAGATGGGTGACTAAGGTTCTGCTCTAAGACTAGCATGCGGCAACGTCGAAAAGGATCAACCATCTGGCTGATGATAAACCTGGGGAAGCTCTGGATTGGGCTGCAGAATCCTCATCTCAGGACTAGCACAGTCTTGGCAAACACAGAACAGGACTAGCGCAAATTGAAGAGCCAAAAGTTTAATTTGCAGCCAGTCGGAAGTCAGCTTCTAGTCAAGGATTCATGCAACTTGCTCCGCATCGTGCATTGCATGAAGCCCAGAAACCTTTCTTGAACAACGATGGCACCAACGAATGGTGATCGAGATCTACAAGAAATGAAATACGACGATCTAGTCAGAACAAACTTGAGGTCAGTAGATTGACCTGAAGCCTCAACCTCTACCACTCACTGATCGCTTAGACTGCTCTACGGGTCACACTCCGATTGCATCGTCAAATGTAACTCAGTTGAGTTCAGAGTCCATAAGGCAATCCTCTGCATGCGGAATGAGTACTTCAGGGCTGCTCTCGCGGGAAATTTTCAGGGAGGTGCTACAGGAGCAATCAACTTTAGTGATGAGGACGCTTTTGCCGTCGAGTGCTTTTTGCACTGGCTGTACACATTCCAATACTGCGGGATCGGCCAGCTGAGAAAGTCAGAACCTCCAATATCGCCCTGGGAGTTCCATATTCAGGTGTACAAGATTGCCTATAAGCGCCAGGCAGAAGAACTTCGAACAAAGGCCAGTGACAAAATCTCAGCTTGCATCTACCACTGGGCTGCTGCAAAAGACCAGGATGGTTTCGTCTGAGCTATACCGTCTCTCTGGGATATTGGTGGCGTCCATGAAGAAAGCATCAGGGAAGAATTGCTCGAGGCGGTAAGATTGGAAGGGTCGACCCTCACGAAGAACGCTAATTTCAGGGAGCTCATCGAGACTGGGGGCTCGCTTGCGGGGAATCTGTGCAAAGCAGTCGTGTCGCAGATGGAACAGACCATCGCGGAACAAAGGGTGATCGTCAAAGACCAAGAGGCGAGGCTGGAGGGCTTGGAGTCAGGCAAAGGAAAGAAACGCAAATCACGGCCTTGAGTGTGCCCATGTAAAATGTGCTATCATCTCGGCCAATGGTGGAACGCGGCTTCCAATATTCAGAAATCGCAAAGTATAAAGGCGGGCCAAAATCCTATATGGGCTTGCAGGCGGATAGCAGTAACGTGAAATGAAGCGATGATAAATCGAATATAGAGCTTGCAGAAATTTCATCGAGATGTTCAGCAATCTGGTTCTTGCTCTGGATTTGGCGTTGGGCGTTACATGGAGAAAATGGCATTCGATCTGGAGCTGGCAACCTCTGCGCCTGCGTGAAGTTATTCGGACAAATCTTTGAGACATGATTTAGTATGATTGCGAGTTCCTTCTTCAGAGCAACTTCACACTCCAAAAGCTAATCTGCATGCAGGGTGGGTGTGTCCGCCGTTTAAATCACACTGTTTCAAAGAGGATGCTTGCAGAGTATGTGACGTTATCGACCGTCGTCATTCGTCATGTTCGGCGATTCAGGCGATCACGCGTAACAAAGCCAGTGTTTTGCGGCAGAGTATAATATGCTGGTCAATGGTGAAAAATTGAGACGGGTAGTGAAAAAAAGATTCTCAGCAAAGGCTAATGCGCCTAAAGCTGATTTCTCCGAACGTAAGGTAATAAACCTCATCCCTGCGGCGTTGTGGGGCCTTGAAGCTGCCGTGGGCCGCTCCGTTCCGTTTCTCCACAGATATTGAGTACCTATCCTTCTGTGTTCCGTATTCTAATTTCATTGGACGCTGACGACGCTCACTGCTTAACTACGGTAACACCTCAATCTCATCTTAAAATCTGCAGGTGACAATATCTCAAGGACCTTTGCAGTACCATCTCAAGCGCCTCAAGCTCGATGAGACGGCCCTAGCTGAATGCTCATGGCCTCCAACAATCTCCAAAGCTCGCACCTCGAGCATCCGAGAGTTGTTAGAACTGTATGGAAATCCCCTGAAAATTTCTCCCCCCTGGCGAGGAATCTTAACACATGGGCGAAGAATTGGGAAAGTCAGAAGGATTCAGCATCGTCACCGTTCCGTGAGACTGTGCTAGAGAAAACAGTTCCTCTGAATAATGGAGATGAACCTTGTGTGGAAGCCAGCCTCGGGTAAGTTGTACTGCAAATTCTCTATTCGAGCACCAGGCTTAGCCATCTCCTTATCCTCACAAAGCTGTGGGGTAATATTGGTGTTCGGACGACCTGCGAGATACTATTTCACACTCTCTCATCGCCTACGAGACACTAAGGAGGGTTCTACAACTCTCGATGCTTATGGGCTCCCTGATTAAGGCGTGCCTATTGGATCTTTTTCTTGCTACATGGCCTTCATCGATATATGCTAACTGCAAATAGGCTACTCCGCAATGGCTGGCATTCCGACTGTGTTGTCAAATGTGAATCCTACGAATGGAAGACCCACAAGGCCATTCTCTGTACTCGGAACAAGTACTTCAGCACTCTCTTCGATGGTCAATTTGAAGAGGCTCGTACAAGTACGGTTACGCTCGATGACACACCTTTTGCCGTCGAATGCCTCTTGTTCTACCTCTACGGCTTTCAGATCCCCGTCATAAACGATATCAAAATTACAGATCGTCCCTCTTGTTCTTGGGAGTTTCAGATCGAACTGTTCAAGATTTCAGACAAGAGAGAAGCATACCACATGAGACAAGTTTTCCTGACATCAATGCTCAACAACCTCGATCAGCCAAGTACTCTTCTATGGTCCTCGAACCTAGAATCGTTTGTGGCTTCCGTACCTTTCCTGTGGGAAATACCGTCAAAAGACGGCGATTCAATTCGACAGGCGGCGAAGAGTCTGATGCTAGCGAAGAAAAGGACTTTGTTTTACTTAGAGAGCTTCAAAAAACTTCTAGCAACCGAAACTTATTTTGCAGTAGACTTTTACGGTGATATGGCGCTAAAGATGGAGGAACAAGAGACAGAGATCCAGAATAAGGATAGAACCATCAATGAACTGCGACAAATGAAACCCAACGGTATGACCAGCCCAAAGCCTTCACCTCTCTTCGGCCCAGTATAGTTGCAGTCCACAGGAGGCAGCAGCCCCGGGTTCCTTTTTTCGGTCCCCCCGGTGAGGGCAGCAGGCAGATCAATCGTGAACTTGACAGACACCTTTCACATACAGCCTCCAAATATCCGAATAGGTCAAGGAGGCCATCGAAGCTTGCTGAGGATTTTGATTGTCGATGAAAAAGAAAACGCAATGCCTCCACTTGCAGTCTCCCAACGCCATTGACACGACCGTGAAGGAACATTCTGAAATCACCTGAATCAGGAAGCTGCCCAGCAAATCTAGGCAAGCTAATTGCTGGAACACGAGTGTATTCCAGAATTTGAATTTATGCACGGTGAGAAGAAGCAGAGGAAAACGTGCTCGCAGCTCCAATCTATCGAATTCGCTCTTCGACTTGCTATTCTCGCAGTCAAATACGTTCCACAGCGAAACTGGGTGTGCGAAGAACACGTGGATGCGGTATTTCGGGTCCGCCATACTATCACAATTGGGCATTCTTCGGCGCATTGCGAGGCAGACCAATCTAGTACGCGGAGTGATCAACGACAGAGAATAGATTTCGTGAATCACATTGCAGGCGTTCGTCTAATGATACATATCAAAGGACCACTACTACACTTAGCCAGTCCCTAAAGGGCCCGTAAAGACTCCAGAAGTCATCACGCTTCAACGGACCTACCCATCATTGTACCAGGTATCCCCTTCACATCCCCATCCTCTTCCTAGGATCCATCTACCCACTTAATAGTATGAGTTCAGAAAACGATATTGAAAAACGCTCGCTGCCTTAGAGCCTCATAGGCTCGGGCTTTCACAATCCGCCCCCTTTTGACAAACCCGGCCCACCAAGCCCGAGGAAGCATTTCATTCCTAAGCGAAACGGAACAAAACAGGCAGCCAGAACAATACAGCACTCACCCACAATAAAAGATAAATCCAAAGCGAATTCTTTCGAACGACAAATTCTTACTAGACCGAGGTAAAAAGCTCCCGATTCGCTTTCCATCTCAAGTTATCATCATGAACCTCTGAAATATCTTCCGCGGTCGCCGCGATCTTTTTCGGTTAGTATACTGTACATGATCATTGAGGGGATTCGAGCCTCCGTTGCGGTAGAAGTGCTTCATACTACTCGTTCTCTTGTATTGCGAAATCGACATCGAGTGCGACGCTGGGAAACAGCTTCTGCCATAACATATCTGCCTGTAAACGACCTCGGAAACATGTATATATCCGGGCTATCAAAGCGGGTTCTACAAGGTAGTGCATTGCTTGAAAGAGAAAAAAGTCATGGAGACACTCCCTAAAATCCTTCTTCAAATCCACAGAACGGTGCTGCTTCGTACTGGACGCATGTGAAGAAGCAGACTAACCATAAATTCCTCCATTAAAAGATCAACATTGGAGACTAGTCCAAAACGCGCAGCCAGAGGATGAAACCGCGCTACCCGTGGATGGATATCCACGCCATAGTGGAGCACAGATCGAGGTGCCAGGTCTGCACTACGGTATCTGGCCCCCACCTAGTTTTATATGTGGATCTAGGTCCCTTTGGGAGAAAGTGCAGAGTTTGCGTCCCCCTTACGCCCCTTTTATCCTCTATAATGCGCATTCTGAGTCTCGATTTTAAAGCTGTTGTATAGACACTTTCGTTAATTCCTTGGTGTTTTGATCCTATTCCTGTCGATTCTGATGCCTCTCTCTCGCTCTGAGTATACGCCTAGAGGAAATCCTTGTCGTTGTCGCTCACACCTCGCTGCTGACGCGAGAGGAGAGAACGAAGTCTTTTATATAGCTGTATGGAGAAGCGACTATCCCGCTGGAGGATGTTGTTCTCCCTCTGAAGGAGGATAGCTCTATTATTCTAGCAGAGGACGGCGACAGTGAGGAGGAAGAGGACGCCGGCGAGGAAGATCTAACGATATAAGCATTAATAGACAGTCGATTAGCCATCAGAAGGCCACCTATCTTAATCTAACCACCAAGCTAGAGACCCTCCATCAACACCAAAGGGACCCTATACCAATTGTCCACTTAGGGATAGAATGGATGACGGATACCCGTGGATTCCGCCCGCACAGCGCAGATCGAGGTTCAATATCTGCACTGTGGCCGCGGTTTCATCCTCTGGGCGCAACACCTCAGCCTTTTGCAGGACCTCATGTGAACGGAACCCTAAGTCATCAATCTGTTGTGATTCCACGGAAGGCAGCAAGATCCTCGTGTTGCTCGGTCTGGTAATCTCGTAAGTGAATGACTGTGGAGCGGTCGCATAGTCCGGGCAACGACGAAAGCTTATTAGTCGGACATAAGCGCTTGGGAACGGCAGGCACTATCAGAGACGTGAGTGAATGCCCGTCACAGGACGATGGCACAATGGCAAGCGGTGTGGGTGTGGCTGCCTTATTCAAGAACCGCTCTACAGCTTTGTGCAGCGAGACTTTTGATCAAAACAACTTTGCGGGCTTTGGAAGTTACCGAATTCGCAATTAAATTTCAGCCTTTGACAAAACTCGTGTGAAATATCTTGACGCTTGACGCAGCTGTAAAGTGCTGAGACCTGGTGATATTGAGGGTTTTCCCGTCAGCGTTGAGCCTTTTCTCTCTGATCTCTTGTGCGATGCGTATGAGTACCGAGTTCATCTCATGCTTGAAACTGAAGAGCTAATCGAGACCACAGCAATATACGAGCTTGGTTTCTTCCGTAGAGGGGGTTGGAAGCAATCTGCGTACTCTTCTGGGCAGGATTTCTATCAATCCGTCGCTACGGGAGCAATTCAGCACAGCATTCCTGCTGGTTTTGAGGATCAACCTGGGGTACGTACGCAAGATGGTTTTGATTCTACAATAAAACCTCGATATTAGCGAAAGCTTCTGGAGGAGATTCTCCTGTTTCACAGATGTGAGATTTGATGAAGACCACACGACGACCTCCAGAGTGATATTTCAGAGAAAAGAAACGTCGATGAGATTTTGTTCTTATGCGCGACCGATTGCTTGCATCGAGAGTTTACCGTAGCTGACTGACATGTTAGGATACTTGGACGCATGACACCTCGAAGGGCTGGAATCAGTGGCGCAACAATCGAACTGGCCGTGTCAGGCTCACGAACCCTAACACAGGTCCACCTCAGACATACCTGCAATTGACCGTCTTCAATACGCACTACCATGCCGTTGAAAACGTCCCCGAATCACCGGAATTCATGTATCGAAGGGTTATGTAGGCGGTTCTAAAGTTCTTCTTTAAGATAGAGGACGGCTTCGACATTGTCCAAGAAGAATCTCGCGGCCCAGTGTACGGCACTGAGGGCAGGCCGGATGGTACACTCATCAAAGTCGTATCTCGTCCAGACGGAAGCCCGTGGGCTTACGATTACTGCATGATGGAGAGTAAGAAGGCAGGGGAGAGCTGGAACGAGGCAATGGGTCAGCTGCAGAGATATCGCAACGATACAGACAACACTTCGGGTCAAGTCTACGGCATTGCTCACGTCGGAATGCACGTACAGTTTTTCGATGTAGCGCCTGGACCGCTTACGCCGCTCACTAGCCGTCTTCACTTTCGAAACGATGTTCATACGATTACTGGTCAGCTTGAGAATATGAAGCAAAATCCGCCGGTATTCGAGACCGACTAGAGCGTTTCATCGTACAGGGAAGCCTTGGAAAACTCTCACGGAAAGAAGGTCATCAGAGCATTGAGGAGCTTTTGACACGGCATGTCGATGTTAGACAGGAGCTTAGTAGCTGATAGTGCGGTGGTGGGCTTGCAAAGGGAGAACTAGTGGAGAATGCATCAATATGAACCATATTGCCTTCTTGATAGGGGGAATTCACCATTTGACAAATCAGCTTGCCCGACGTGATACGAACATGCTTCGGCGGCAGGCGTAAGAGATCATAGGCTGTCCGTGACTCCGTACCTTAGGCAAGGCACCTAAGACTAGAACGGTACGCTTGGCTCGCCGTTCATATGCAGCCACTTCGAGTTGACCAAGGTCCGATCTCCTTATAAGCGGGTTGCGATCGAGCATTGCCCTTGTACACAATGCCACACCTCCGCTTCCCAAACCAAATTTGAGACTCAACGGGAGTATCCTCGCTACGTTTTCTGAAACATCTCTCCAGCTCCATTTTCATGGCGCCATCTTTCCACAAGAAAGCAGATCCTATCCCCAGCAAGCAGCCAAGCTTGGCAGCTGCTACCGGACCTGCAGATGCGAAATGCAATACGTTATCCTGGACCTCGACTGGGAGCGACTGAAGGGGCGTCGGGATCGGATTTCGAGCAATATTTGTGGCCCATATAAGATATTCAATCGCCGTCGTTGATGGCGCTGTTGTTTCAGGATCGCCGTTGAAGAGGACTTCAGGTGCAGTATGCTCGAGGATGTCCTGGTCGAGAAGTCGGCAGAGCACGACGTGTCTGACAGAGAGGACCAGATACTGTGGGTGAGAGTTGACGGACTTGTGGCCCAGCGGGTCTTCGGCGCTAGCGAAATCTTGCGAAGCTACATGCTGTCGAGCTCTGCAAAGTCCTTCCTGAATGTAGTCGCAAAGCACAACAAAGACAGGACCAACGCGCAAGAAGTCGGTCTCGAAAGGCTCCCATTCAGGGAGCGTGGTGACCGGCACATAGGGACCTTTGTCACCGCTATATCCTAGTGCTGGGTTGTGCCGGTCTCGGGTTTCTTCAATGATGGTGAAGTCATATGTGACAAGTCTGATAATCGCTCGCGCAAGGATTTGTCGTGTCTGAGGGTAGTAGTTATTTCGAAGAATGTGCCTCCATTGGAGGCCGAAATCTCTAAGCATACGAAAGGCAACGGCCTTTATTCTTCCATCGCATTCGACGTGAGGCTTCCAGAAAGGTGTATTTGGATCAAATTGCAGCTGACTCGGTACAGGCACTGGCGGACCTAGAGGCTGCATATCGGTCATACTGACGGTCCGCTCTCGCAGAAGAGCAAGTGAAATTTGGCAGTGATCGATGCGGTTCGTAAGGAATAGAATATCACTGTCGATATCAACTGTCCACAAAGTTTTGAATTGACACTGCCGATCATCTCCAAATGGATTCACAATGTCGTATCTCTCCTTTTCGTCCCAATAAAGCGGGAGCTTTTGCCGTAGAGCTTCAAAAATTGCCCCTAGCAAAGATGTTAGACGCACTAACAGCAGACTTCGCTACAAACATTTCGGCAAATAGTTTACCTTTACTCAGCCCGCGCAGAATTCGAGAAAACCTCTGCAGTTGCTCTTGGTCGCCTTCCTCAGTCTTGCAGCTACCAGAGATGACTTTCCTCACGTGCGAGGCTGACGAAGACGGTAGGAGAAGATGCACCAGAGTATGCGGGACTCCCATTGTAGGCGACGAAGGAAATGATCATGTGTAGAGGCCGGTAGCAGAGCGATCGATATCTCAGTAGTGGTCTGTGTTGGAAGGTAGTATTTTGGACGACAGAAGGGTGTCGTGGCAATCGGAAAGTTGGATGGGTCCGCGCACGGTTGAACAAGGATGGTACAAACCCGCTTTAGAGCGGGCTTACAAGCATACGAAGGGATGATTCCTAATACTTTTGAGCTGAAACTTCTGTGGAAGCAATTCTAGCGAATTTCAGTGTCGACCTTGATCCAGGACAAATGTGATTTGAAGACCCTCTAAGGCTTTCAAGAATTTGGATTCCAATGTTGGGTATCAGTGAACCTGAAACCAAGCAGTGCCAAGGTGAAAGACTGTGGCCGCAACAGCCGTGTCAATAAATGACCGCCTGTAGGGGTGCGTACACTTAAGCCCCAGTGGTCACTAAGAACCCAAGGGCATCATTATCAGTGAATCTGTTTTCTCTATGGTTCTTGCCAAAGCATTACCAAAACCCCAGGCATTGAAGCAAATCACAATACAATTGTTATGAAATGGGTTGCTGCAGCATTGCCAACGATGCTAAGCTAGTACAACCCAATACTGCAACTTTTGCTATGGAACAAGTCACCAAAACGACTATGTACAGGAAACCTCAAGGCCCTTGTCCATGAAACCAGTACTTTTAGCGCCCCTTTCAATTGATGATGGTCTCGGTGCTCAAAACAACAGGCTGCTGAGGAGTCTCTTTTCCATCGATTGTCGTGAACGTGAAAAGCATTCAAATAATTCGCAACAACGCGCCGCATTACAATTTGGTAGTAGAAACCTCACGCCCACTTCAGTCCCATACAACGTTAGCACCGAACGATCATATTTCTGGGATACCGAAGAAAGAGCAGAGGCAGCGAGAGGCATTCTTCGTTGACTTCTGATGATGCGTCTTCAGCCTGTACACAACGCCCATGCAAGACTTCGCGGTGGAGTTTAAGAAAACTGCCTCTACGCCCAGATAGTTTCGGCAGCATCCAAGATAGTCTTCTTGCAATCGATCCACTTGCTTCCAGTTACGTACACCGCTTTGCTGCTGTCAACGCTGTCTCTATTTGGAAATCGATTTTGACTGTCCAAAGTTCCAGAATCTCGTAGGCCTTGCATGATGATATTGTGTTTGAATGGAAAACGCTCGCACAGAAAGTTCGCGATCATCTGCTCCGATACGGCGCCAGAGCTGACAATATATCGTTCGTTGTCTGCACGAACGGGACATTCGATGCTGAAGACCACCATACGGGCCACATCTCTGACATCACACATGAAGGATCCTTTGCACAATCTGTCAAGCTGAGTCCTCTGGCCTTTTAGGATCTTCCAAAGGCATGCCATCGGCTCAGTCACGTCGTCTAGAGTATGACCTTTGCCCAGCAGTGGTCCGAATACCTGCACAGGGTTTACAGCCGACACACAAAAGTTTGTTTGTTGTGAGTCTTCCTGCCACGCCCACATCGCCCGTTCGGCTGCGCTTTTGCCGGCTCGATACAGATAACTTCCTGGGCAGTCTTTGTCACAGTTGAACGCCGTCGACTCCCATACGTCAGCCTCGTCGTTCTCTGTGAAAATGTGCCGCCTGATTTTGGGACTAATGATCGAGGCGCTGCTGGACAATAGGACAAAGGACCGAAGAGTTGGGGCACCGTTTTTCGCCTCCGACTGGGCGAATCTGTGGGCTGAGTTTAGAATAGAATTGGTGCTGGCGTTCGCAACATGGATGGGACGGTCCTGGAAGGTGATAGAGTTTGAAGCTGGTCCTGGCAGATGACAGATTGCGGAGCAGCCTAGAGATACGAATCAATACGTAATCTGAGCAATGCAAATGGCTTACCTTTGACAGCCTCCTCAAAAGCCTCCTTTTTGTCGATTTCAGGGACTACAACAATCTCAAACCGGGTCGCTTGTATGTGAGATCCGAGCGGCCCTTTAATCAGAGCTACTTTCTTGGATACACAGCGTACAGTGCCTCGGACATGGTAGCCTCGTTCTAGGAAGGTTTTGGCCAGATGAAGGCCAATGAACCCGTTCACGCACGTGATAAGGACCTTAGATCCTGCCGGCAGAGGTTCGACCGACGGCATATTTCTAATGCTGCAACAACGCGGTTCGCAGAATACGTCGAGGATGCGATGGGCGCTTTCCGAGAGGAGAACAGTATTCCAATAAGTCTGCACCTAAAGATGAAGGTGAGCGATCAACGCGTTTAATGTACGGTATACTTGTAGAGGGAGAGAAGAGCAAGGATTATCTGACACTCATTCATGCACAAGTGGCATTTAAAGAAAGAAACACCCTGGGCGACTTTTAGGGTAGGTAGACAGAGGGCTGCAGTTACTCTGAGAATGGATGCAAGACGCAATTACCTACTTGACCGATAACGAGTCAAAAATGACTAGCTCTTTCCAGGAGCCGAAGAAGCGAAGTTCTTCACATAGAGGATAACGGCAACCCGTCCCTTCAAATTTTTCTGATCACTGCAACCGGGTAACAGCACCAGAGGATAAAAAGCCTGATAGGAGGCGAAAGGGCGACAGAGAGTCCTCTGGGACGTAGAAGACGGATGAGAAGGATTTGGGAGAGAGGGACTCGGGACTGACATGCCATGGACTGCAAAGAGAATTTATAGTGTTGGCAAATTGCCCTGCCGTGGTCAAGTCAATCTTGCTAACCTCTTTCGTGAGTCTCCTTTATAATAAAGTTCACGATGGTTCGAACGCTAAAAGTCCGCAGGACTGCCTAATCTGACTCAAATCTTCCTGCTCCCTTGGTAACCTGCGAATCCATAGGCATCAACCGGATCTTCAAAGGACGACCACCAATGACTTTGGCCGGCTCATCATTGGGTCAGATGAGCAGTCACCAAATCATACTCCCAACGTGTTCAGGCGCCTCTTGATCTTGATCTTGATCTTGGGTCATAATACTGTAAGCCCTCGATACAGCAACAGTGGCCGAGAAGAGATTCTCTCGTACAAATACGAAATCTTGGTGAAACAAACTCGACGAACTTCAGAGCAATATTTCAGGCGAGAGAACATATACTGAGACTCGAAAGCTTTTCCTCAAGCCTCTCTAGGACTTTGAACGTCACTTGCGATAGTTTGCATGTATCGAGGTGTACTGTATGTCGTTGAGTTGTCCAATAGCAGCATGAGAAAGATCAGACTTTGGCAGCCTTGTTGAGAAACGCTAGACTTCAAGATGAAAAAAGTTTGCGCAAGAGGGCAAAAAATTGTCCCAAGTCGGATTAATTGTGAACTTGGAATACTCTGTTGGCCGGACAAGTCACGGCAACCAAAACCGCTGACCAACGGAAGTGGCCGGCCAAGACATTCACAGCCACGAACCTTGGATCTTCATAGTCGTAAAGGCGTCGAAGGGTTAATCAATTATGTTCTCGATTGGTCGGGTTGATAATTTGAGATCGGTGGTCAGAGTAAGACATCCACAATGATGCCTTCCCCAATGAATCTTCAGGCTGCCGAGGGAACAAATAAAGCTTCCTGGGAAGCCGGCCGTACCTTTGGGTCAGTCTGAACAAAAGTTTGGGACAATCCTTATGGCGGAAGCCTGGACTTCAACAGAGCGAAAGACCCATCGGAAAGCCAAGGAGACAGCATGCTCTACGACAACAAGAATGAAGATCAATTCAAAATGCAGATTACTGAGAAGTCTGAGGACGGTCAGAAGATGAAGGAAATTGCTCGGGTCGACATCAGGTTTTCTCGACACATTGGTGAGGCATTTGGCACGAGCAGAGTGAGTGAGAATCCTAAGTACTCAGGGAGAAACCTAACACCGTAGTTGTTCAACAAAAGAGCGCAAAACACATCAGCAGCCAGGAAAAGATTTTTTTTTAACTTAGCTTCTCGTCATAAAAGAGTTTTTCGCAAAGCGAATGTCGCACAGTGCACACTCCTACTTTCCGTACATTCGGAGCTCCCTACCCTTAACCTCAAGCTTTACTCTCCTTCCCCTCCCCTTCCTCTTTACTAAACCGTAAACTAACGCTATTCACACAATGCCTTTCATCTGTCGGTGTATCATACCCCTCCCCCTTAAACACATGCCCCAAATGGCCCCCGCAATTTGAACAGACAATCTCCGTCCTCCGCATCCCAAACGCCGTATCCTCATGTCTCGTCACCGCGCCCGGTACGGAGTCAAAATATGCGGGCCATCCGCATCCGGACTTGAATTTTTGATTGGCGGTGTATAAGGGCGCGTTACAGCCCGCGCAGTGGTAGACGCCCGAGGTGGGGTAGTGTTTGTCGTACTCGCCGGTGCCAGGGGGCTCGGTGCCGGCAGTGCGGAGGACGCGAAATTGCTCTGCATAATGGTTAGCCGGTCAAACTACAGCTTCAAAGAAAAATTAGGAATGTTGCGCGGGTAACGAACCAGGCGAAAGAACAGCGCGCCATTCGTCGTCAGTGCGCTTGTCTGGGTATTCTGTCGACATCTTGGATTGGGAGGAAGAGCTGAAGAGGGAGCCGAGGAAGGGGATTGTGGGCATAGATCGGAAAGTGTTGGTGCGGTGGAAGGCGTTCAAGCTTTTGGGTACAAAGGAGCTGGTCAGCGGGCGTGGTGTATTTGTAAAGGCGTAGAATGAGATTGCTCGGAGGAAGGCTGGGAAGGAGGGGAAGCGCATGTGGTTGAGAACCTCACGGGTAAGAGAATGAAGTTATATACACGTCGTAGAGAGGTATTTGTGATGGTGATTCGAGAAGGTTGTAAATTGTTCTTGAGGCGAAGTTATCGAAATTCCAAATCTTCAATGATGTCACGGTGGTAGAGCGATGGCGCTAAAACGCATCGAGGAAATGATAGTGGAATCGCTGACATGAGGCTCAGGGAAACGGTCCCAAGATAATATTCCGGAATGACACACGTCAAGCACCTGAGATGATTGATTTGTTGGATGATGAACTTATCATTGCTATCTACATCATGGCGGAAAATCGTGCGGCCTGTAGCCTTCGAGTACTTCCAATGTGCAGTCGAAGTCATGCTTTCGGATAGACTGTGGTGGATAAAATCTTGACCTCGTACATGTATTCTAAAACGTATATCTATCTAGCTCCTAACAGCATGCTTTGCATATACACTGATGTCCAACTAATCCATGTCATCATCAGGTCATAGCTTCGTCATTTCTTTCGAGTCCGGCCAGTGACGGTGATGACACCTGGCACCACGTTCATTTTCCATCCGTCGTTCATTAACACATTAAACACCGCAGGCGAGAGCTTCGACCTACCATCCTGACTGTGGTGTCCGGCTCCTGTCACGATGATGTGTGCATCTCGAGTACGATTTCCGCCTCCTGGCAAAAACCTTGAATCGCCCAGGGTCTCCCACCATGCCCAGATCCTAGCTAGAGCAATGCGTTTTGCGTTTTTAACGTCGACTCCATGAAAGTCCGTCGTATTGCGGGACGATTGCTGAGCCACAAGAGCATCCGCGGCGGCAGATTCAAGGTGTCTGGATTCTTCGAGGTTGTCTCTTTGGCGCTCTGCGTAAACGGCACCTGCACCGAGCATGAAACGGTCGGAGCGGCCACGGCGAAAGGCTTTTGCTGCTTGTTCAGATGCCGTGCGGGCAGCCTCTCGACTGGCAATGGCTTGGGCTCTGATTTGTGAATGATCTACAGCAGTCCGTGGTTTAGAGGAACTTATATGAGCTGGCCCATCCTCTGATCCGAGATCCGCTGGTTTGTAATGTGGAATGATCTTGTCATCACTCCTTGTTTGTGCAGTCGACCTCAAGCCGCCGTGCCAGACATCTATGGGAGGAGATGTATCGCCCTCCGCCTCCGAGGCTGTTGTACTCGATGTTGTGGATGTTGATATACCCATTCCTTTCCTTCTTTTGCCTTTTCGTTTCTGTAGGCTGAATTCATTCACGGCAAATCCATCAACACCTTTCTGGAAGATCGGAGCATTATTCAAAAACTCTGGGTCATCTTCCAATACGACATTGTAGCTAAGGAGCGCGTCGTTCGATGCATCTAAGTTATTCTCGTTCCGCTTCAATGTTGCAGAAACGATCTGGCGGGGAATGGCAGGAAAGACATTTTGCAATCGACGCTCTTTTGCTGCTTGATCTAGCTGCTCCCATGCTATGTCATCTTCTGGATCATCGGCGATAGTATCTCCCAGGTTTAGGTCGGAGAGAGCAGTGGAGAAAGTTGTAGCATCGTTTGAGGTAGATGCTTGATCGCTGGCAGGGGACGTTTCGGTGGAAGGGTGTTGGCTGTCAGCTGGGGTCAATCCGCCAGTACCTGATGGATCGAACGAAGTGGCCTGTTCTTCATATGCTTTTCCTTTGAAATGATCGAGGGCTGATCGTAGTGCGGCCAGTTGCTGATCATCAGAGAGATCATAATCTGAGGCAAGGGTCAGAAGTAAAGGTTGGTCTAACGGTGGACAGTACTCTCTCAAGAGTATGTCATGTAGATCATCACCCATATGCAAAGAATTCGAACTCTTGTTTTGCTTTAGCAACTAGTCGGCGATTCATGCTACTCGGAATATAGCAGTCTGAGAGGGATATATGCAGATTGGATCTTTCGTGAGAGTGTCGAACTATTTCCAGCTGTAAAGATGGGATTTTCGCACGGGGTGACTTGTCGACCAGTCGCGAGTGCACGAAAAGGATTGAGGTGATCATGACTCTGTAGTGAACTGGCTGTGCAAACGTCATGCGGCGCGTTACTAACGTACAGTGCGATGCCAAGACGACAGAAATTTGCCCCGACTGCACCCCACTTGCAATTCCATAACCAGGTTCCACAAGCCAACGATATCGTTATTTCAACCACATTCCGAACGAAAGATTAAGAGTCGCTCCCATCCAGACCTCGGCGGAGAGAATGGTATCAGACACACCTGCGGCCAGTGGCGGCATAGTGCGTTTCTCGCCACTAAGAAGCACTATTCTCGCCAGTACGCTTAGACTAAATGTATCGTACCTCGTTATTCGACATTTTCGATCTATTTCTAAATGATGGAAGGAAACCAATTTGCTTTCGTCTTTCTGGCACGTGTCGGGGCGAAAGAGCGGCGCTGGGCCTTCAAGAGGGATTTCGGATGCTTTTGTGAGTAAGCTTACTGATCCCCTGGCCTCTCGTATTATCCCACCAACAATTTCCGCTCCTGAGGAAAATCCAATCCGGAACACATAACACCTCAGGAAGACTAAATTTCTTCTCCAACCTCACTTCTTTCCATATTCTAGTAGGCGAAATTCATGAAGCAACGGCGTCGTTGGTGGCTGACGTTTTGTATTCGCCTGCGTCAGTCTGAAACCAACGATGGCCTTTTTGCTCATCTTGTTCTATTAGTCGGCTTGACCTGAGGGCAGAATTTCTCGGGAAATGGGGCAAATTATCTCCTGTCCCCAGCTGGCTATGACAGTCGTTCTGAATTTGGAAACTTTTCATGTTTGTCCCCATTTGACCTAATTTGAAATTTTCAAAAAATCTAGAGAACAATTACCCGATAAGAGCTACGGTCGAGGTGCACTGCGTTGCCATTCACCGAACCGTGAAATATCTCAAAGGAGAGAATATTATCAAGGGAGTCCAGACCGCCACGGCTATTGGAACGTACATATACCAGTCATCTGGGTATTTAAAAACTTGCTAGAGCAGCTCACGGACTTTCTATCCAGTAGTCTTCCTTTTCTCCCCGCCCTGCCTCGATTCATCGATCGCCTGAGCAGCCTTCTGAGTCGCTTCCCCATTAAATACCATGATGGCTTGCAATCCCTTGTCCCTTGTCCTTTTCATATGGTTTACGCAAGTTATTGCTAGTCTAGCTAGTCCTTACTTTCTTACACGTCATTTTATATTCGAGGAACGAGTGGGACCCGCCAATACAAGAGCGCCAAGTGCAGCGATCAATATATTGGCGACCCGACTGCCAGTCCCTATCAACGCTGGCAAGCGGCCGACTGCGATTATGCCTGGATAGATGCCATGATAAACTTTCAACAGCATACAAACGGGCAGAACTTTACAGAAAGCGTACAACACTTTTTCAACGCGCCCGAAGGTTTCCATTGTTGGGATATCGGTCAACAGTCTGAATGTATTAGCACAGAAGGTTTCGCTTGCGATGAATCGAAGTATCCTGCCGGATGGTTGCTGCTTCAACCATTTGTGAATCTACACAATGCAAGTTAACCTATTAGCTTCAGGCGGGTTCGACGAGTATTAATAATATCAACTACAGATACATGCGACTATCTATCAAGGCATAGGCGATGCTCAGACCGATGTCCTCGGCGAAATTGGCAACTTCGCCTCCCTTTTCAGTCCTCAGCTACAGGATCAGTCCCAGATCATCAAAGACATCATCGACTCTCTTGCTCTAGCTGCCGGCTTAGGGTCGGCATTCGCTTGGAACATGAGTAAGTGCCAGAATTTATGTCGCGTGTCAGTCTGCGCTGATTCAACGAATATCTAGTCCTGCAAAATGCGAACGTTTTCAACAAGGCCGGTGTCTTTGCAGACGACACCACCGCGAAGAATGCTCACGGTTGGGCCAAAGACTCCTTCAATGCGATTATCGAATTCTCTCTTACAATTGGAAAAGACAATGTCCATCCGTAAGACTTCTCGTTCTTTCCTAATTCCCTGTTTCAGATCCTCAAGGCCCCCGTTGCCACTTTATTGGCTGGACGCTGTCTGAAGTAGGCGATAGCGAATTTGGTTACTGAGCATCATTCTCGGAATGCACGCTTCCGCTTTTCTGTACTGTTTCTGATTTACAAATACATCCAGCGTTGAGAATGACCCGTTGGGAACCCAGAACGACCTCTCCAAAGCAATGACCAACTTTGCCGATTACTGGAGAGCGAGCGAGGCGCAAGTCGTGCAGCATCTCTTCTCCCTGCAGCCTAGCGACGGCTCGACCCAGATGCAGTGGGAGAATGCGTTACTTGGTGCCATCCGTTACGGCGCGTTTCTCAACGCCGTGCCCCAGAGCATCTACAGCGTCACCAACGAGGCCAAGAAGATCCTCTACTCTTTCTTGATCCCAAAGGCATGGGCCCGCAGCCCGAAGGGCTTTCATCCAATCATTCTGTGCGTGCTGAACTCTCGTCCCTTCTACCCACAATCTCAAGGCAAGGGCGCCTATCGTGACGCACCAGTTAACCTCCTCCCAGCCAAACCACCGATCCCTGCTCCAGCACCGCCGGGCCAACTACCAAGAACTATATGAACGACGATACCGCCGCCCAGACCCACGTCTGCTACAACGGCAACATCTTCTACGTCGTAGACGCCAACACCCACCAAGTCCCCTCCTGTCAACAACAGCGCCGCCGCGTCTGCGACCTCGAATCTGAGCTCTGCGGGCCGTGCCCTCCGAAGAATGCGCTCTTGCTCGAAGCGCTACCCGGCGGAACGTTCGACACGCTTAGCAACGGCAACTGGGGCGGCGTACGGCTAGATGATCTGGTGATCAGCGCGTGGGAAGGTTACCAGGCGAATGGGGGAAAGAACGGGTATCAGATGCCAGACTACAGCAGCGTGCCAGCGGGAAGCGAGCTGGTATTTGAGAACGGGGTGCAGACGCCGGGGCTGTGTAGGATTACGGTTTGTACGGCGGATAAGATGGGGGCATTGAATCAGTGGGTGCAAGGTGGTAGGAAGGGGGATGTGCCGTGCTAGATAGTTAGATTATCATTTCTCACGGAGTAAGGTAGGTAACGAGAGGCACATTTCCAAGACCCAGTGTGTTCTGGATGGCGTTGCAACGGGAGCTCATTCAAGTCGTCAATATGAACAAGGAGCTTTTACTTTCATCTGAGAGTACAATCCAACGTATCGAGATGCGAATATGGATCGATGATTTCATAGCTAGGCATCGAGCAACTTTAGACTCAAGCTTCCAATCCGAGGTTTCAGCTTTAGCAGTAGGATTCAGTACCGACTTAGCAGGTATGGGGGGATCACACACCCAGAAACTTCGCGGACAATGACGAGTACGTTTAATCGAGCAGTCCTCACTATTCGCAACTATAGGCATTGCGTTCAAAATCCCCGGTATCCTGCAAAAGTCGTACACGGTCCGCTCAGAGATAAACTGGGTTGATGGCTGTTGGTGGAGAGCCATGTCTCGGGAACGAGATAGGTTTGATGCTTGGCAGTTGCCTCGATCTGCCTCGGCGGCGTAATTGGCCCCAATCTCGCTGGTCTTGAATCCGAAGCACAGGACACGATCTTTACGTGAAAGGACAGGATGCGTACACTATTTTGCAAGTGGGGAAAAATTGGTATCAATATGTTGTGCGGCGCGTCTGGTGTCGATATGTACGGGTGAGTATAGCTTGATGTGCGTTGTACGGAGGTAGGTCAAATTGAACACCTACATCAAGTGTTCCTACCAGATCGCCATCCACACAGAGCCGCCATGTTTCAGCAGCAGAAGCGAGGCTATCACCCAATGCGACCCTGGTCAATATTACGATCCCCACAAGCAGCCTTAGGCGCGTCTCCCTGGCGCTCTAGCCTCTTGGTATTGGCCGATCCCCATCAAAACACCACAACCAGTATGCCGCACTATGCGCGATTGGGACGGGTAAAAGGGGCTACGGCAGGGTCAACTCGGTAGCTGCGAGAGCTCTACCGCGCACCGTGATAGGATCTCCCTGTCGCTGGTTGATTGCCCGCTTTCCTGCTTTTCTGCGCCAATTCTCCTGTTTCTATCCTTCTTTCACTCGCATCCAACTTCACTTCACCTACCTTCATTCACCAGGTTCCAGCTCCCGGTCAATCGTTCAACACATTCGCCGCCAAAGTTTTCTTCAACTTCCAAATACCTATCCAATTGTTAAACTTGACCTGTAAAGCTACCCAAACAGAAATCAACATGCAGTACGCTCTCACTCTCGCCGCCCTCGCGGCCTCTACCATGGCCCTTCAGATTACCGGCCCTGCTCAAGGTAGCAGTCTCGATCTTTCCAAGGATAACACAATCACTTGGGACTCTGTCTCTACCGACCCGTCGTCTTTTGAGATTCAGATTGTAAACCAACACGTCAACCCTTCTGTTACCCAAACCATCGCGACGAACGTGCAGACCTCGTCTCACTCCTACGATCTACACGCGCTTTCTGGCATCGAACCTGGTTCAGACTACCAGATCAACTTCGTCAGCACCACGCCAAACAACCAGGGCATTTTGGCTCAGACTGGTCAATTCAACGTCGTGAACTCCGGCTCGACGAGCACTTCGTCGGCCTCTTTCTCCTCTAGCACCCCGCCTGGCTTCAGTAAGTCGAAATTCTCAAAAGCTTACTGAACCAGCTCAATTGACACCTTCCTAGGCACTACCTCATCTTCCACTTCCAGCACTTCCACCTCTGGCAGCTCCTCCAGCTCATCCGGCTCGTCCTCTAGCGCCTCATCTTCTACCGGTTCGTCTTCCAGCGGTAGCTCCAGCGCTTCCAGCACTGGCAGCTCTTCTGGCTCGTCTGGTTCGGCTTCCAGCACTGCATCGTCTTCCTCTTCATCCAGCACCGGAAACGCCGCCAACACTTTGACTGGCTTTGCTGGTGCTGGTGTGATCAGTATGCTGTTGGCTATGCTGGCATAAATAGGAGCAGGAGAATACTAGGGAAGACTTTCGGGTACTGCAACTAGTGCCATAGGCACGCCTGATAGCAGCAGCGTATTAGCGCTAGAGATGGTTGAGTTTCCTTTTGCATATACGGTTTCTTCACATGTTTCTATGGGCGAAGCCCTTTGTATGCGGGTCTCACTTGGTTATGGCTTGGCCTGATCGGCTTGTCAGTGCGCGAACTTGCAGTAATAGCATAGCGGAATATATTTTCTAATCAACCATTTCTAGATACTTGTCTAAGTTTATGTTGATGTCCGTGCGATTGATTGGAGATGACCACGCGCAAATAGAAGCATCAACCCACACAGTCAAATTTTACTTCGTTCTGCACGGATCTCGTGCTCGTGACACGCTGGTGATGGGGCTTCAAAATTCCGCATATATCGAAGCTGGAAGCTGCTCCGACAACACGCAATATTCGGCCGTGTTGCATTGATTAGATACACCAAGACCATCGTGAATTTTCAGATGCAGGATTTTGTCCTTTTGAGAAGCTCTTTACTGTAGCTTTGACATATGATGCACAAAAGCCGACTGACATCACAGCACCGAGATCCTTCAGCTCCACAGCGGATAGCGTGGGGGATCGAGCCTCCCAGACGACCTCCGCCGGATCTCTCTTCCCATCCACTCCCTCATCATCTCTGCGAAAAGCTCGCCACCCCTCAAATGTATTCTTTCAAGCCCGCCGCCCGTCCAGTAGCCAAGCCATCATCCATCATCTATGCCGAGATAAGCATAACGGATCATGCGTGCCGTCGATCCCGAAAGATCGGAGACATGGTTCGCTCTGCTGGTAAACCACTCTGGGCAGACTTATCCCAAACGCGACAAGTCTTTTCATTTCAATCGGCCACGACGGGCTGGATCGTTTCCTGTTTGGAGCTTGACAGCCTTGACGGCCTCGACCCTCGACGCCACATTGTCTCGGGACTCCACTGTGGTGTACAAAGGAGAAGCTGACCGACATCGAAGGTAAGCTAGGCGGTGACGACAGAACGGTCTTGTTTTTGGCCGCTCAGGATTTGACGACCGCCATGACGTGGTGCAAAAGCATTTTCGTGCATCAACCATTCCACAAGTTTTGGGACGTGATATTGTGAACCTTTGAGACGAGCCTGCATTTGTTTGCTGCTGCTGAGTCTTTCCCTGTATACTTGTACCTGCTGAACCGCTCTGTTTCTGGGTCGTGTGTTCCCCTATCTAGTCTGCCTTCCCTCCATTTTGCCTATACCTTCACCCACTACAATGTCCCAAAAGGTCAAAAACCTCCTTCCCATCTCCAGACACGATGAGGTCCCCAATGCTATCCGCCGGCGTACCACCGACCGCGAGGAATGGCCTGCCTGGCGTGGCCACATCGTTGCCATGATTGGCGAATTCTGCGGCACTGTCCTATTCCTCTTCTTCAGCTTCGGCGGCACCCAGGTAGCCGCTATGACCACGCAGCCTGCGAGTCTTGAGACGCCCCAACGGCTAATCTACATATCCCTCTCCTTTGGCCTCTCCCTTCTCGTCAATGCTTGGGCCTTCTACAGAATTAGTGGTGGCCTGTTCAACCCCGCTGTACGTTCGCCTGCTTTCTTCTCCGGATGCATCCCTTCTGCTAAGCACTCAACCTCAAAAATTCTTTGTTTCAAGCTAAAATCACTATGACAGGTTACTCTTGGCCTCTGCGTCGCCAAAGCCCTCCCCTGGTTCCGTGGCCTCTGCCTTCTTCCGTCCCAACTCCTTGGGGCCATCGTCGCTTCCGCCCTCTCCTCCTGCATGTTCCCTGGTTCCGGGCCCAATACGACCATCACCCGCCTCGCTGCGGGTACTTCAATCGCCCGCGGTCTCGTAAGCAAGATCCCCTTGACGCTCCTCCCTTGCCCTTCTCCTCTCCCTCCCTACAACTCATCCATCTCAAAAATTGCTAATCTAGAGCCATAACCTATACAGTTCATAGAAGCGATCTGCACCACCCAACTAATCTTCGTCATCCTCATGCTCGCGGCCGAAAAATCAAAGGATACCTTCCTCGCCCCGCTAGGCATCGGCCTAGCCCTCTTCCTCGTCGAGCTCTCCGGCGTCTACTTCACCGGCGGCGCCGTCAACCCCGCCCGCGCCTTCGGCCCCTCCGTCGTCGGACGCAGCTTCCCTGGCTACCACTGGATATACTGGTTGGGCCCACTGCTCGGGGCCGGGGTGGCGAGCGGGTTCTATCGGCTGGCCAAGGTGTTGAACTACGAGGAAGCGAATCCGGGGCAGGACGCGGAGACTGAGGAGGAGGCGAGTCGGGCGGCGAGGAGCGTGAGTCGGCCGAGCACGTGAGGCGGATGTACAAACCGAGGTGGGCGAGCTATGGACCTGATCTGAGAAGAGACGGCAGGAATCTACTGGTCCAGTAAGCTTTCACTATCTATCACGGACATATCTGTAACCGAACACGCCTGGGAAGTTTAGCATACGATTATTATTTCTGCTTTGTTCTGTTGTCTTTTAGCTCCGGTGTTTCGAAGACGGAAAAATACTCTAGCCACAGCAATGCCAGGGCTTACTTCTCCCTTTTTGTACAAACAATGCCATGGGGCGTTCCAGGCTCGCGTCTAGGCTCTAATAGCCCCAATGGGTAAGTAGGAGTACTTAGTCGATATTCGTAGTCTTACGTTTTTAGCATGTTCATGGGTCTTTCGAATACAGATTTTAGAGATGTTACTCAACAAACAAGGTTGAGAGGTGGTCGCCATGAGGAAGATCGAGGAAGGCTGAGAACTGATGGAGGTGGGTGAATCCAGCCCAGTTTCTCTCCCAGTTTTCATTGATTGATTGACTGATTGAACGCTGCCTACACCTACACTGCTTCCCAGATGGGCGCCACGCAGTTAGTAGTGACGAGTCGTGTCACATAGAACCACCAAGGTCCTACACGCTTAGATATGAGTGTACGCGGACTGGAGATAGCAGACCCTCTTCTTCACAGTACCCGGCCCTTTAACGCTCGCATATAATGCACCTCTCGAAAAGGCTATCCCTAGAGAATCTGTTCCTGTTGGAAACGTCAGAGTCACCTCCGTCAGCAACATCGTCATTGGAACTTGTTGCGAAAGCTTGGCACGCCTGACACGGCCTGGTTCGGTTCGGCGTGAAGGGCAGGAGACAGAGCAGCGGGTATGAATAAGCAAATAGAAGTCAACAATGCTACTGAGTTCCACTCCACACCGCTTTTCCAAGGAGAGAGAAAAATTAGGGTTATTCTATGTCTGTATCGTGCCATGGGTGCCTCGCGAAACATTCGAAGTATGCCTTTCGCTTCGCCACCACCGCCGAGCTTCGGACAACCTATAACCTGTACCTGACAACGCCGCAAGTTCACGCCTAATCTGCTTGTGTGGGAAACAATCGGACCCGTTGCAGCCCTGGGTGCACGTGAGATTAGCCACCCGCAGGCCGTGGGGGAGGGTCGCAGGGCTTGCTAGACCAGTATGGCAGATCTTTCCCCTCCATAAATCCCACTCAGACGGATTTCCATCGTCTCTGATGTTAAGGCTCATTTATTTACTGTCGCTGACTTCGGTAATTCATAGAGAGCATCGCCAGCATGAACTTCTCTCTTCCATATGGAGAGAGATCACTCTTCATTTGCAAGGCTTATCGTGTCGCGTTCGAAGTACCAGATATCGCGAGGCTCTAGCATGTACCGACCGCTGTCTGCTTTCTGCATCATGGAACACCTGATCAGCTCCTACACGCGAGCTATGTTCAGCCTCAAACCCTGCTTGCTTAGTGCCACCAGGGTACAGCCATTTCTTCATACCCTTCTGCGATATACATGCTGCGTGAACCCTAAGGTTGGCATGGTTCATTGCCTTCAACCATGTTTGACACGATGCGATAATATCGTCTGCCAGCCTTGATGTTAACATCAATCAAACCATTATACACCGATATTTCATCTGAGAGCCCTCAGCATGCTTCTTACTTCCTTCACGCGAGTTCCTTTCCCTCAACATGACGCACTAGAACGAACCGACAACACATCTAACACGGAAGTGTCTAGTCACACACCAGACAGTCCTCCAGACTTTAGAAAGACTTTTGCACATCTTCCAAATGAGGCAACAGTGCCCATGTCAAAAGTGACAGTCCTCGACTTCTTAGATCAGGAAATTAATACATCAATGCTTGACGATCTTTACATACATCTCTGGCTTGTTGCGAAGAGGAGCCATGCACACATTGATCCTCTACATCGGCAAATCATTAGAGGGAGACAGATATTCGTGGATGAGGACCCAGACTTACATCTTGTCTGGACGCCGAGTGAGATTCATATCAAACCAATTCCTGTTTGCTTGCTCAATTACAACGTCTGGAATACCTGTCTCACAGCGGCAGCAGAGGACCAATTCAGCTCGGAGCTAGTCACATGTTCTACAGAGCACAAGCTCATAGCGATCAGGAAAGCGGCGGCTGGCTTCCTACGATCGTACTCATATCTTATACAGCATCCATCAGACTTCCATATTGCTCAAGCTCTACACCTCATCCCGCCCGATGCGACGTACACACAGTGCAAGCAATTTCTAGCGTCTTTCAAGAATCTGTCGGACGACGAAGTCAATCTACGCTATCAATATGGCCAATTGCGTATGTCGCGTCTGCACTGGGCTGTACGACTGTTTCAACCCAAGCATAGAGTTAGCAGAATCTTCTACGCAATACCATATTGGTCAATTACTACGTATCTGCCCAACATACTGGCACCACTGTTGTTCATTTTCGCCAGTCTGTCGGTGGCTTTATCCGCAATGCAGGTCATGCTTGGATCTGGTGGCGATAGTGGGCACAACAGCTTCACGTCTGAACGCACTCAGCATGCTTGCTGGACAGTTGCTGTAATCATATTACTTGCAGTTGCACTGAGCTGGGTTCTGATTACCGCCATTCCTTTGATTGTACTCATTGTTCAAATGCAGTGGGGTTTTCGACACAGGGCACGCCGGCGTGGGATTGGTGCAGCTGAAAAGAGGGCATGAGACGGATCCAAGCATGAAATGACTTCTCAATCTGATTAAATTCCTCTAACAAAACCCCCAGCAGAGACACAAAGCTAACAGGGCCTATCACTTAGCAATTCCGGGGAAACGTTTGAACCACATGTAGCGGGAGACAGGGACCTTAGGACATGGTCATCCAAGACGATTTCAAAGGCAACCAAATATGACGAGCGACATTCCGCTACTTCTCCTGCTTGTGATTTTCCTGCTTGTGCTAATGCTCCAACAAGCGCTGTGCAACATGGCGACTATTATTTGTGAGAATGTCATACGGGCCCTGCTTGTTAGCAAGGTCGACAACACGGTCGGCTATTTTGATCAGCGCTACATTTTGATACAGGCAACGCGTTCACAAACAAGACTTACTTCGCTCATTCAACTCATGATCGGTTTCCTGGATCGAGAAAGTAGGCCCCCGACGATTGATATTCGCCCTGTCACGATCCGACCAAAACCCTGCTCGAGCCTGCAGGAACTTATCTTGTGAATTCTTGTGTGCATCCCAATACTTTGGTCCATATTCCGTATCTACCTCGAGAGCTGGATGGGTTAAGTGTTTCTTGACCATCGATTTTACGGGGTGGATCGCAAGGCTCACTACTCGGGCTTGGAGTGACCTTTGGTCAAGCTGGGCCCATCTGTACCCCTGAACCAGCTCATTGGACTGCTTGATGGGACGAAATACGAATCTTGCATTTCGCCGTTCCCTCTTTGGATTGGTCTCGACTTGACCTGGTTGGGAGGAGAGGGGCTGTCTGACAGGAGGCGTATATAGGAGTGAGGCATTTTGTGCTTGGTACCCCACCATTTCTGCCTGCATGCGGTCCATGGTGTTTTTCACAAGTTCGGGGTCGTTGGGTGGGATCTTTGGTGCCATGTTTGGTGGCTGTCTAACAGGAGGCGTATGTAGGAGTGGGATATTTCGTGCTTGGTACCCTGCCATTTCTGCCTGGATACGGTCCATGGTGCTTTTCACGAGTTCGGCTTCCTTATCTGGGATCTTTGGTGCCATTTTTGGTGGCAGTCTGGTTGAGTAACAGGTGAACAGCTAGTAATAAAAAGTAAGGGAGGGTTGATGGCACTTGGGGCCCAGGCTAGCTACTCTGTGGGAGAGGATCCTGGCATTTATAGTTGTCGCGAGATACGAGATGGCCTCCTATAGATTGTGCCTGGGGCGTAGGCTGCGTTTCTCGTGATACTTATTGGCTAAAGCTTGTTATCGGCCGACCTAATGTGAGACAAAAAGGTCTGAGCTCCATCTGGGGACCAGCTATGGCGGTACTTATGGAAAACCTATCTATGACTGATTGGTTGATTGACTGACTGGTGGGCTGGCTGATTGGTTGATCGGCCTCTCCGTATATGGCACATCACAAGGCGACCACGCAAGGCGTGGTAGCCGCCTCTCGGGTCCCAGCCATAGAATCAGTTCGCTCACAAGACGAAAGGTTCCGAGTAGATCCGCCTCCCCCACCAGCTCCCCGTCTGCCCTCTACCCGCCCCCACAAGCCCCTTGCATACTCCGCCACCGCAGTCCCTCTTGCGATATTCGCCACCCCTTAAAGACTCCCCACGACGAAAACCCTACCCCGTACAGACTACCCCTACCATCACCGTAACTCCTACATAAGCCGCCTGGTCGTCAATCAGGCAGCACTTCACAGCGAACGGCAGTACCACGCTCCGAATCTCTTGGGAGCTAACTATAAAGGAAAACTCTAGGGACGACGAACTCGGCCGTATACTGTACAATTCACATTCACGGCTGCCTCCAATAGCGTGCGCCCAGCATGAAAAGACCTAAAGACAGTGTCTACGTGTCTACGCCCTCGATAAACCCTGAAAGCTGTATCTCATATTATCGTATTGCAGAGAACGAAATAGCCGTCAGAACAGGGAGGGGTCAAATAAATAACAACTTCAACCACATGTCGGCCGCATGCCTCGGTAATCCTTTTCCCTTATTAATAAATCCACGGTTGAGACAAGAGAGATACAACTCTAAACCGCCGCGGCGGATAGGTATCCAAGTCACGGAGCCAGTAGTGCCCATCCATCCATACATACATACCGTTGTGGCCTCTTTTAATTCTATGGGCATGGATCGCGTAAGCTTTCAGCCTTGTGGTAGTGAGGCGGTGCTTTAGGTTATTAGAGTAGGGGAAATAGCTGTGAATTACGAAGCGGGAATTTAAGGATTGTATTAGATAATCTTATGTAGTATTTGAGTTTCTGGGCGAGAGTGCTTTCGTAGTTTTGGTTCATGAATCTATCGGACTTCTTGTTCCCCCCTTCTTAGACAATCCACATCCCCCTTCTCAAATATCCAGCCTTGTCGAAGACAGACAGACACGGATCAAACGCAGCGCAATCTCAATCATTCTCGAACATTAAAAATTAGAACACCCCCCTCATCTCTCCCCCCATCCTCCCCAACAACCGCCATTCCACCTACCATGTTAACAGTGGGCTTTAAGGTAGGATGATGCAGTAATCTTCGATAGAGAGAGCTTGGACAGGGCGGCTGGGGAGGTACGTTCGTCCGCTGGGTAGGTAGGCAATGAGCCTGGGACACAAAGTGTGGATAAATGGTGACTGCAAAAAGGGTGTGCCATGTGATCGAGTCGATAGAGGCGTGTTAGAAGTCGGATGGCGGATGGCGGATGCTTCCTGGTTGGGGAGGTGAGATGGGTCGTGCTCCGGGGTTTTATTGAAAGTCATCGCGAGACGCGAGACGCGAGCCTGTAGCTTTAAGCATTTTCTTTGAACGACCATGGACCCTGAGCTTTTCAGCGCAGACTTTCCCCAAGACTGCTTGTGCCAGACTCTCTTGATATCCCGAGCGTGGGAGATGTTGCGTAAGAGGTCTGTTAAAGCATGATATGTTGTAATAGCAGCATTCTCGTGTCCCTCAAACCTTTTGGCGTATTGTGTTATGACAGGGCCGGCTCCCGGGTAGCACAGGCCCGATCAACGTATGTCAGGCTTGATCCCGCCTGTGCATTCTAGGCTGTGCTGGGCCGATGGTGAGAGCGTGGTCCGCTAACGACGCCGAATCCGTAGAAGAGAATGGTAATCCAGTGAAGGTAAGGGTTGTTCTAGTTTCCAATCGCATGGCGGCCTACCATAAGAACGTTGGCTGCGGCGCCTTGTCTCTCTCCATGATTTATCCATCCATTATACCGTGGACATAACAGTCGCCCAGGAGCTTGAAAGACTTTACATGGCGCTGAGAACATGTATGCAGCCGCCTCTCAGCCGGAGAGGGCACTTCACTTGATGTTTTCAGGTCTGCAATCAAGACTCTGACAGGGGACTTACGGCAGGCGTAATCACGTGGCAAGGCATCGCGATGGACAACGAACGGGAGCCGACTCCCTAGAAATACGTAGATATGGTCCCTTTTGGCTGTTTCTGGGGGACCGATGCCGACGCGTCCGCGGGCCGTGATGAACAGGCGACGGAGGCCCGAGGCGGATTCGACGGTGTGCTGGAAGGAGTTCTTCGTCGAAGAGGTCTCTGTATCCTCGCCGCCGTTGAGGATATATTCGCCTATATAGCTCGTGTATCTGTTGAGCTGGTGTTGATCGTCGCTTTTCCAAGCGTCATACGCGGCTCTGATTTCCTCGGCGGCGACCCTTTGGTATTCGTATTGAAAGGGGAAAAGGTATGGGTCGGATCCTTGGATGGGAGTCGGTGTGCCCACGATATCGGCGCATATGGTTTTGTAGAACGGTTCAAAAGAGATTTTCGGCAGTCTTTGCCGGTACAGCCGTTCCCATTGTTGGACTACGCTGCGGACGCGGAGCAGTCCATCTTCCGGTGCAATTGGGCCTATTAGAGTGATCTTGTCAACAAAAACGCCCGAGACCTCCAAAATATTTAATCCATGAAGACTGACGCGGCCGACAATCGACTTTGAGGCATCGTATAGCTCAATCCTCCTCAGTCTTTCGGATTCGAGTGATGCTGCTGGCTCGCTCCACTTAGTGACCCATAAAGGCGGACGTAATTGTATTCCTCTGACAAAGTATCTAGTTGTCCCCGCCAAGGTAGAGAGCGACTGCATGTCCGATATTAGTCGTATAGCTGTGTTTCGAAAGATCTCCATATAGTTCAGACTGTAATCTAGAGCCAATTTGTTCTTATTACTTTGGGAAGCAATTCCGACTAGAGCAAACACTTTGCCTCTTGGATCGGATGCTTGACGGTATCGAAATTTTCGGAGAACTGGCAGTAGCTCTATTTCATCTTCTGATAGCCAACCTGACTTAGCACAGTCGATCTCACTTATCATGCGGCTGAACTGTATTAAACGATCATTGTCGGCATTGTGAATTGCCATGCCAGCAGTCGATCGCTGTCTTAGGTAGTGTGCTACTGCATTGGAAAACATATCCCAGGGGGCGGATATGCAACCATAGCAAATCCTCGCTCTTTTGGCAACTACGACCTCCTGAATGACCCACGTACGTCGCCACTAAGATATGTTTAGCATGCATCTGCTCCCTGTGTAGGGTTCAAGACAAAGAAAAGAGTGGTTTCTTACCCATGGAAGGCTCATTATGCGCACGAGCCCCCTCATTGATTCTTCTTGTCCACTCTAGCTGAAAGCTAGAATGGAAATTCACAGCATAGCTGTAGAAGCGAGGTATGACTCCTCGCGACAACAAATGAGTTAAACAAAAAACGCCCATAATGTCTGCTCCGGCCCAGAAAATGGTTTTTGACTTGAACATTCCCGCATATTTGTCTACTGAGGCCTGATTTCTAAGATCGCCTTGCAGGCTTATGTTGGCCTGATCGTGGTAGGGTTTGAGAGGCCGGTAGCCAACATAGTCATCGTCTTTGCCAGCTCCAAGCCAAATGACGACCTCAGCGCTATTCCGGTAGATCTGCTGCATCATGCCGACCTGTTTACTTCTTTCGTCATCGTTGCTTTGATCAATACATACTGCGTGGATCCATAACAGAAGACACCAAGTTGACCTGATGGCGGATGCTTAACCAAGCGTAACGTTGAAAGGTAAGCGTAGCCGGTCCCTCGAAATTAAATCAGGGCTGTGTACCGCTCGCTCAATAAGCTTTAATGATATTCATCCAGACGCTCACCCCAAACTATGGGCTAAAGCAGCCGTCACTCACCCATCGGGACTAGAGGTTTTCCCCCCAGCGTGCACGGTCCGTCAGCGTGCACGGCTCCGTCGGCTCCACTCCTCGCCGATTGGAAAATACCGTCAACGTCGATATATCGACGACGAGGTACTAATTAAAGTTCAATTTATAGAAGAATAATTAATTCGATATTCCAATTCTAATAATATAGATTTTAAACTAAACGAAACGTTATAGTAAACATAATTGACGATGTGGTTATCGATCGGGATTTTTCCCTTGACTCTCTCCTAAAACAGAATTATTTTTCTTGTTATATTAATTAGCTATAGTTATAACAATAGCTTTTTGTATAAATATTTGTTTGTTCTTTACGCGCAATGACGGCGCTTTTAGAAAGGGATATTTTAATCTACTGGTACGCTTTTTTAATAGTTTGTTTATACTATCGTTTTTTCTCATGTCAGACTGGAATGCAGAGGCCATCCATCTGGACCAAAACGGTAGCACCATAGAGTCGGAAACCGATAGGTTTCTCGACTATACAGCATATAAGGGTATATTGTCAGGCATGACAACTCTCCCTTCTCCCTCAAAGACTCGTCCTTGAGGCCTGTAACCTGCTTGCAGCGACCCTCTGCACATCGCTGCAGCGCGCCCCCACAGCCAGCCCATAGCCAGCCCGTAGCCGCTGCTACTGAACGCGCCCGGGGCCGTTTGCGACGCCAAACCATTGTTACGCTCCAAAGGAGTGTGAGAGACTGTGTTGGAGCTGGACTGAGTAAAAGGGTAATTCAATGAGAGTGTATCTAAGTGTAGGCTTAGATAAAACTAATAAATATGAAGAAAGGAATTCTAGAAGGGAATTCCTCAAGATCTATATATCTTTCTTATTTCCTGCTTCCGGCTACCCCTAAGTGAGCAAATTAGAACAGCTTTTTAATGCTTTCTAAAAAGCACCACTAATTTCCTTAGCGCTCTTTAATACTCTCTAAAAAGCATTCAGAATTAACCATATAACCTTCCAATAGGGTAAATCTAGCAAGTGTTAAAGTAGTCATAATTTTAGGTTATAATACTATCCTCTTTTTCAACTGTATCGTCCTTAATATAAATATTTGTCCTTCACCTTCCTCATAACTAACTGTATAATTAAGCATGTTTATAATCCTTAGCTCTCCATTTAACGCCATCACGACCTTCTATTTCAAATTTCTTCTTCCTCTATCTGCAATGTGATAGTATCCTGTCCTAAGTGCCTGTTCAGGAATTCCATCTATACTATCATTCCGGGTGCGATAAAGTGTGTGAGCTATATTTGGCTAAAGATTCATTGTAGGGGTGTTTTCAGTCCTAAAAAGTTTAATAAGATCTCCAAACGTCAATAATAGTTAGAATAATATAAGGATGCCTTTATCCCCTGTGCACAGCACCGGGGGGGGGTTTTGTCCCCCTAGCCGGATCCGGTTACCGCCCGCTGGTAGCTG